>JAQFVV010006213.1:7871260-8028760 GCA_028023455.1 Epiperipatus broadwayi | reverse complement strand
TTAACATTCAAAAAATAAAAATATCAATGGTATAAAAAATATTAAATCGAAAATTTATTTGATAGCTTTAAATATATATATACATAAATAATAACATTGCATTTTTTAATAATCACTACAAATAAAATATTATTTTTTATAATCAACAATTTATATGTCTCCATATATTTACAATAATTAAAACATGTCACTACTACTATTAAAAATCTCAGCATTAAGAATAATAATAATAATAATAATAATAATAATAATAATAATAATAATAATAATAATAATAATAATAATAATAATAATAATAATAATAATAATAATAATAATAATAATAATAATAATAATAATAATAATAATAATAATAATAACAATTAATTATTCACAGTGATGTACCATCAACACATAAATAAAATAATAAATCCTAACAACAATAACTATAACTAATAATCATAAACCATAATAATACTCCATATATAAACATCAAATCAAAGAGATTTCTTTTAATAACAACAAATGATTTGTTATAATAAAGGTAGATTTATCAATCTTATATATATATATTGTAACTGATGATTTTCACCAAAGTTGCCTAAGTTTAAAACCTATATTGCTATTAATAAATTAGCTAAAAAATTTCTCATGTAATATATTAAATTCCTGATAAAAATGTTTAGATAATAGTAATTTTAAGTAAATATTAATGTGTGGATAAACTTTAACAATTATTTAATCTGTAATGCAGTCTCATTTGTGGGTGCTGGAAGTGAAAGTAGCTTATTTCTTAATATAAAGATAAAAGGAATATAAAGTATCTTAAGCAGTCAAAGTGAAATAATAATTATTTATTGAGTATAGATAAGGGGTAGTTGTTAAAGAGTAGAATAGATAAAGGAAAGAGTAAATATTTTACAGGATTGATATAATTGTTAATTAGTAAAAAAAATTAATTGGGAAAAAAACGGATCTGTTTGGGAAATAAGTATTAGCTATAAAATATTTATAAAAAATTTTGTGTTTTGAATTAAGGGTTAAGCAAAAGTGTTAGAATTGATTTAACGGAATGATGGGTGTATGAGCATGTAAGATGGGAATGTATGAAAAATTTTACTTATAAAAATAACTATCTATCTTAATAAGGCATCATTCAAAAGCATGTTGAGAGAGTAATCATTTTAACTAAATTCCAAATCTATAGCAAAAGGTTCTCATTCAAAATCATGAGTTCAAATTTAGTCTGATGTATATTTTTTCTTATTGTAATGATACGGAAAATGGAGACTTAACGTAAACTGCACTATGGGGCGCCATCTAGGCATTTGAACCTAGAAAAATTTATAAAGTAGGCAGATACGTCAGGCAAAAAAAAAATTTTCTTTTTTTTAAATTTTGATTCCGGTCGTTAGCCCATGTCACTAGCTCAGTGGAATAGCAGCGATTTAATAAGATAATCTAAGAGTATATATATAAAAAAAGAATAAAATAAGCCACTGCCAGTAATTAACACAATCATTTATTTATGCACATATATATAAGATTTAAAACTATTTTAGTATTACTTCTACATTTTAACATTTAACATTATTTTTAACTTTACCTTAGATTTTAATTTACATTTTAATTTCTATTATATTATAAGTTTACATTTTAATTAAGTTCACACAGATGGGATTATAAAAGCTTGTTTTAATATGTTGCTATAGATCGGTTACATAGATTACACGGTTAACAACATTTCAAAGTAAACATAAACGATCGAAAGATAAAATCATTGATACTGGCAATTGCAGAGGGAAATTTATAAGTAACCCAGTAGTATTCACCATAAGATACTTGCATTGTCACCAATGATTTAATAGACATCCGAATAAATACATTTTAGATACTCACCGTAAGGTATCATTATTTATCGAATGTCTATATATTTTGATCAAATATGGAAACGCAAAACATAGTTAACCAATAAACAATACATGCAAGTGTCTATAAACAACTTAAATTTAATGCATTTTTATTTAGGGTCGGGTATGAATAGACCACATAAATTTGCTTTTGAAAATAAACATTCTATCCCTATTTAACCTTAGGCTAAAATTCGCAGTCAAATTGGCATCAATTCATCTGATATATCGATGTATTCAATGTAATAAAATACGGCAGCACAAAAGGTTAAGAGAAGAAATTGCCTCTTATGAGATAGGAATATTACATCTATCTGCAAAGAAGAGCAATAAAACAAAAAACTCCATAGAAAGGAACTGCAGTATCCGACTTATAATTCCTTACATAGGCAAACGGAAGTGTGCGGAGTATGAAGCGATTCTGCCCGTAGCAAATCAATATTACATCTACTAATCACACCAATATATCCAATCCATTGACCCAATTTAACCACGAAACAAATAACCTAAGATTACCCTCCCTTAATATAACTTTACAAATCTATACAGCCATTCATGCCCGACTTTAAGTTTAACATTTATATAATTTAACTTAACGGAAAACAGAAATTCTAAATAAACTTAAAGAACAAAGTTAAATAAATGGAAATGATTTTAAATAAATAAATAACAAATACATCAAATAACATTTTTAATGAAGAATTTAGTTTGGTCAGATAGGATTCTATTGCATTATTTACTAAAAAGTTTTAAAATTTAGAGTTCTTATTGTTTCAAGTGAATATATAAGTTCTTACGATTTTTAAAACGTCCAACTTTATCCGTTGCTTGCCATGAACGTAAATTCCCATGCCGTCCTAAAATTGGTATCCATTTAGCCGTTGTTTTATTTATTCATTCGGAGGTTTTTTAATTTAGTTGGTCCTCAATGTAGGAAATGATAGTTCATTTCTCCTTTCTTTAACAGCTGAAAGAATTGACCGTGCATCTGTCAATTCCTCCAACTCCGTACTACTACATATAGTCACATCGTAATAATCAATTTCCAGTCACTGATTAATAATTTCCAAATTTTCCTTTTATATTAATGTGAAGGATCGAATTTACATTACGTCACCGATGCAGTGGTCCTTTCGCTGCGGTCTGATTCCATAGGGATTTCTTCTTATTTGCTAACAGTTTCTATTGTTTTCCTATCTGACCGGTGTTTTTACATTTAAATGCCGAAGGCTGGTTTACATTTAACTAATTAACAATCATTTCCATTTCTGATTAATTAACCTGTTTTCCAAATCAAAAATATATTTAAAGATAAATTTAAAGATATAATTTCATCTCCAAATCTTTTTAAAATTTAGTTTTAAAATACTTTTTCTTTAATAAAGTTTTATTTTAATAATTTTTCATTATCTGTGCGATTTAATATATAAGAGTTTAAGATGATATTTAATTTCAATTTTTAATTCTTAAAGAAAATTTTTAAATGCGAACTTTTTAATTTATTTTCATGTTTAATAAATTTTAAAAAAAACAACAATGTAACGAACATCTATGCTCGTTACATTATTATTATCATTATTAATTATTTTTTTGGCTCTCTTAAGCAGTTTTCATTCTCAGTGGGAAAACATTCCATAAGAACAACATGATGTCTATCTGAATATAGACAGTTAATTTTAATACAATAAATAATAGCTAATTAAAATTATGATAAAAAGATTTAATTGACAGAAGGAAGGAATCAGAGATTGATGGACAGGTCAAGATGATAAAACTTGGACATTTTCTAGGAGGCTTTTTGTTTTTCATTGTCTCTTGTGTGTGTTTGAATAATGGTCTACATTCTCCAAAATTAATAATATAGAGATATTATCATCTGTACTGGCTCCAATCTCTAATCCAAAATATTGAATCAATGGTATGTTATTATTAAAATATAATGTGTGCATAAATTTTTTTATATCAGCTATATGTTCTTTCTTCCTAAAATTAATCATCATTGTGATTCACAAAATGATCAACATTATCTCAATGGATTGGAAAATAGTACAGTGTTTGTCAAAGATTAAAAGTTACTTTGAAGAAAATATGGAAATGATAAATTGTCTTAGCATTTTCTTCAATCAATTAATTTTAATGTTTGGTAAATGTGACTGTTGGTGTTATAAATAAAAGGTAAAGAAAAATTATTCAAGCAAAGAGTGCAATTGAAATTATAATATAGAGTGTATGGTTATATCCCACCTGGAATATTAGTTCTATAACTAGTACCATATGAAACAAAATTGTCAATGAAAGAAGTGTTGAGGATGTAATTGAAATTTAATATGTTATACCAAAGGAGATATTGTTGATATATATATATATATATATATATATATATATATATATATATATATATATATTGAAACAGATATGCTGTTCCTCATATAAATATTCAATACCCCCCCCCCATTTAAAAATGTCTAGCGTGATTCAGTCTAATTGGGAATGAAATAAAAGCTGTGATTTGTTTAAAAAAAATCATATTTTTAATTTTGTGATTGATGGAATTGAATAAAATGTTAGGTCATCTTTTTTTTTTATCTGTCTCAATAAAAAGAAAAGAAATTAATTATCCAATCATTAAAAAGAAAGAAAAAAGATACTTGAGTTAAACTGAGGCAGTATTCAAATTAGGCACGTCGTCGGAAGAAAAGAATTTTTTTTTCTCTCTCTCGTCTTACACAGAGAAGCAGAACATATTAATTTTTTTTTTAAAAAAAGAAAGTGTATTACTTAATTCTTTTGAGAGATTAAAATATAGTTTTAACAGAACGCAAAAATGGAAAAAGAAACCTTTGCTAGAGGAATTATGATAATAATTGGGGTAATTTAGCGGCTTCACTCTCTCCACGCTGTGCCATGACTTTCCATAGATGAAATAACCTGCCTTCTTTAGAATAAACTAGATTGCAAAACTGGAAGGTAATTATGTTATAAAATATTAAGACACCTTTATCATATGTTATAAAGTGAAGTTATGAAATAACTACATATAATTTGTTTCATAAAATATTAAAACATCTTTATCATACGTTATGAAATGAAGTTATGAAATAACTACATAGAATTTGTTTTGTAAAATATTAGAACACGTTTATCATGCATTATAAAATGAAGTTATGAAATAACTACATAGAATTTGTTTTGTAAAATATTAGAACATGTTTATCATACGTTATAAAATGAAGTTATGAAATAGTTATATGCAAATTTATTTATAAAAATATTTGAACGTATTTACTATATAAATTATAAATGCTTCAATTACTAAATGATAAATGCTCCACATGCCAAACAGAATTTATGTGTATGAATATACCCTTATATTTGGCTAAATTATAAATGCTGCAATTACTAAATTATAAATGCTCCACAAGCCAAACAGAATTTATGTATATGAATATATTTTTATATTTGCCTAAATTATAAATGCTCCACAAGCCAAACAGAATTTATGTGTGTGAATATACTTTTATATTTGACTAAATTGGAAATGCTTTAATTACTAAATGATAAATGCTCCACAAGCCAAGAAGTGCTGAGTTTAAATGTTTACCAATCAATAATAATTCATAAAATGATGAAATGCTGTATAAATCATAAATGCTTGACTGCTTCTAAGCTTCTTATAATGTAACAGAGTTTATGTGTAAGAATATACTTCTATATTTGGCTAAATTATAAATGCCTCAATTATCAAATGATAAATGCTCTACAAACCAAGAATTGTTGAGTTCAGATATCTACCAATCAGTAATAATTCATAAAATGATGAAATGCTGTATAAATCATAAATGCTTGACTGCTTCTAAGCTTCTTATAATGTAACAGAGTTTATGTATAAGAATATACTTTTATATTTGACTAAATTATAAATGCTTTAATCACCAAATGATGAATACTCCACAAGCCAAGAATTGCTAAGTTTAAATGTTTACCAATCGGTAATAATTCATAAAATAAAATGTTATATAAATCATAAATGCTTAACTGCTACCAGGCTTCTTCTCATAAAGGAATACAAAAATGAACTATTGTTGAATTGGAATATTTCCAAGTTTCTTCTCATAAATGGATTCAAAATGAACTATTGTTGAATTAGAAAATTTCCAAGCTTCTTCTCATAAAGGAATACAAAAATGAACTATTGTTGAATTAGGATGTTTCCAAGTTTCTTCTCTTAAATGGATTCAAAATGAACTATTGTTGAATTAGAAAATTCCCAAGCTTCTTCTCATGAAGGAATACAAAAATGAACTATTGTTGAATTAGGATGTTTCCAAGTTTCTTCTCATAAATGGATTCAAAATGAACTATTGTTGAATTAGAAAATTCCAAGCTTCTTTTCATAAAGAAATACAAAAATGAACTATTGTTGAATTAGGATGTTTCCCAAGTTTCTTCTCATAAATGGATTCAAAATGAACTATTGTTGAATTAGAAAATTCCCAAGCTTCTTCTCATAAAGGAATACAAAAATGAACTATTGTTGAATTAGAATGTTTCCAAGCTTCTTCTCATAAAGGAATTCAAAAATAAACTATTGTTGAATTAGAATATTTCCAAACTTCTTCTCATAAATGAATTTGTAAATGAACTATTGATAAAAAAAAAGAACTGCTTCTAACTCTTTCATAAGTAAAATGAAAATGAGTTATCATGTAGATAGAAATGAACTTTGTTAGAAATCGTTAATTAATTGTTATTTAATAATTTTTTTTTTGTTACTAAAAATTAAATTGGTTATCCAGTTATCCAATTTTGTTTTATTTTATTGCATCACTCATCAGTTACAGGACTGGTTCATGAGAATTTCATGCTTCCTGAGCTACGTCTGACATAACTAGACCCAGGCCAGTCAGGTTGTAGTAAGACGGAACTGTAATGGCGCTGTTTGGAAAACCAAACATATAAATGTTTAGATGTTCACAGTCTCTATGGTACTACATCCTCTGATGAGCAGGAAATATTGTTGTAGGAGGCATTAACATCTGCATTAGGAATGTCAATTGATAGTTCCTTCCTACAGCATGCTCATCAGAAAATTGTTACAACTGATGTAATAAAACGGTTGTACGCGGGTCCGGTTACAATATATATATATATATATAAACCCAATCGTTATGCTTCTGAAATGTGATAAAACTTGTTTAAATTACATGAAAATAAGAAATGGAATCCTATCTGAAAAAATAGCAAATGTCTAAAAGGAAAAAAAGTAGTTAATTAGAAAATTACTACCTCATTTGGATAATTATGATAATTAAAAGAGTATAGCTGAGTCTCCTAGAAGAAACCCTTTGAATTAGGAACTATGTCTTTTTTGAATTGAATGTTACATTTAAATCTAGTGGATTATTTTATAAAATTAATTTAGATAATTTGCCTTGGATTAACTTGTTGAATTTAGTGTGGGCATATAGATTTATTAGTGGGATTATTGTATCTATGAGGATCAGCATGGAATTCAGGAGGACTATGTTATAGAGTTTATAAGTATAATTTTTATTATTAATGATTATTTGCTTTGTAATCCATTTAGTTAATGCAGTATGATATGAGTTGTTCAGCTTATGAGTTAAAAGTTATAAAATATTTAGATTGTTTATGTTTAATATTAGCATGGAAGCCTAAAATATGACTTCAATTATCATATGAATATATAGCTTTCTTTAGTGATATTAAGAAAAGTCCATGAGTGTATATACTGTGAAATGTGTTTATTGGAATGGGTTATTACTTTAAATTTTAATTATAATCAAATTAGAATGTCTTTATTTTTTAAAGTATATGTTTGAGATATCGATGTGGCCTTGTCCCAGTTTGGAAAAGTAGAAATTATTATGTGAACGATGTTCATTTCTTAATTTTTCTTTTACTGTTAACAATACAAAGTTATTTTATATGTAACCATATTTGAACTTGCACAATTATTGGGTTATATATCGATGCAATAGCTGTGTGTATAAGTTAAAACTAATCTTTCATATTTATGTAAATTGGCAAGTGGCTTTAGTATGTTCAAAATTGGTTAAGTTCTCACTATCTTGATATGGGGATGGAACATATATTGCTCTTCAAATAGTTTGTTAGAAATATTTTTTCTTATAAGGATCTAGAGGATGAATTTCTCACTCCTATATCATGCTACAATATAATATTATTTCTATATTTAGTAGTTTTTTGTGCAAGGCTGTATTTATATATGCATAGTGACTAAGTCCTAACATAATGGCCCTCTTTTATTTTTTGGGTTGTTCTCAATGCTTTATATATTGATTTGTGTATTTTTTCTCTTATGGATGTATGTTTATTTGAAGGGAGAATTGTCAGATAGTGTTTATACTGATAGTTAGGCCATGAGATTTTTTTAAAATCTCATTATTTACTTGTAGCACATAAGAGTTAAAATGTGAGTTGCTGTATTGAGAGTAGTACATTTAAAGTGATGCTCTGACCAACTAGGCTTTTATTATAAGGACCACAGTCAGTTAAAATTATATATATATATATATATATATATATATATATATATATATATATATATATATATATATATATATATATATATATATATATATATATATATATATATATATATATATATATATATATTAGAATTTTTTACAATTTTTACATGCTGTATTTTAAGTGCAAGATTAATGAATGGATTCCAAATATTGTGTATTATCTTACTATGCTAACTTCTGTTGTTGTTTTCCATTAGTTTGTGTGCAACTTATTTCAATTTTTGTCCTATTCCATTTTTCATTTTGTTGGTGCCAGAAAACCAACTATTGATTGACAATTCTAAGGGATAAACAAATATTCTCTCTTAAACTATACAATAGCTCTCCTGTTTTAAGTTTTACTGTCAAACTTTCTGTATTTACAATTTGGACTCCAACTACTTCATATAAATATTTTAATAATTACTATGAATCTGAGTTGATTGTGGTCAAGGGTGTGAGTACAGATAATTTGACATTTGTAAACAGAACAAATGTGAAAAAATGTATAAGCATTATGATATGAGACTATTAATGGACAGTCAGTTTAGCATGAAATGTACATCTTGGGGTTTATTTTTATTTTTTTAGTTATCATTTATTCATGTATTTAAAAAATGTATGGTGGAGTAAAAGTTTAAATATATTAATAAAATCATCACCACTTTCAATATTTGTTGATCCAATACAGAATAAAAACATTTCCATCTTTAATTCAATAACACATTAATCTATAACTTATCTTCACCATTCACATATTCTATTTTTGATCTTTTGCTATTTTTAAGGCATTTTTTTTATTTATAACTGTAGTTGGATGCTTTTATATGCATATATGTGTCAGATATATGTATATTTATTATTAAAAATGCATTTAATAAAAACATTTTGTTGCAAATATATAGACATGTTTTATTTTGATATTAAGTTAATTTTTGTTACGTCTCCATTTAAGTTGGTGTTGTTCATTTGAGTTAACTCTTTCACACTTTGTCATTTTTGTCTTCATGTTGAAGGTTGAACTTATGATTAGTCTATTATTATTTATCATAAAATAATAAATTTGACTACAATTGACAGATATTTTTGTTTATAACTGAAATAAATTATAGATATTCACATTTTATTACTGAAAATATTTTAAAAAGATGAAATCATAATCGAAACAAAAAGCTTTGTACATCATCATTTTTAGTAATATTATTTTCATTTTCCAAAATTATTATATTTGATTTTTTCTTTCAAAATTTGAATGAATAAATGTTTATTTGTCTCAAATCTAATCTATTATGCTTTAATAATTAAACTTTTTTGAAAATATATTTTGTAATATTACTATATTTTTATACTCACTATTACCAAATTCACAATTGATGTAAAAGCTAAAATGCTTTCTGACAAAGTTTAAATTATCCAAAAATATTACATTATGTTTTTAAAAATAAAAATATTTCTGTTAAAATAAATTATTAATAATTTATGTTCTTGATTTATAATAACTATTGTATAAGTTATTGTAAAAAAAATATTGGGATTGCAATAAATTGTAAATAAACATGTTTTTGGTTATCCATATTACTTTCTCTAAACACTGTCTGAAAAATTAGTAATTTCAAAAATGTCAGATTACAAAAGGGAACTTGTCAAGGTTAGTTAGGGCAAGTTAATGCTGAAATATTCACTTTTATGGCCATTTATAAAAAAATTTCTGAACTAAAATTTTAAATTAAATATCCTTAAAAATAAGCATATTTTAAAATAAAGATTGTGAAAATTCTCAATAGGTGTGAATAATTTTTAAAAACTTTGCTTGAAAGAAAGGATAGTTTAATTACATTCTGTCTGAATTGATGATCTATTAAACATAGTGGTTATAGTTTTAATTTATTCTACTTTATTCTTTTTTGAAAAGTCATTAAACCTTACTTTGGTAATTTATCCTTCACTTTTAGTCCTACTTTTTGTCTTTATGCGAAAATCTTTTCACATTTTCTGTAATTCCAAAGTATTATTTTCAAAAACATTTTCTATTTTCACAAAATTTAGATGACAAGGCAATCTTATTTTATGTTTTGCTAATAGCTTTGTATTTTATTTTACATCATACTTCTCAAATTAGTCTAAAATGTTTTTGAGATATGGAATCACTTTTCTCACTGCAATTTTCTTGCATTCACCATACAATCTGATCATAGCAGTTGATCTTTGAAAATTTTGGTTTAATTTGATTTCCTAAATCTGTGTTTTAATTTTTCAAAGTTATAAATGAAATCAAAAACATTTCTACTATCAAATGACATTAATAAACATTTATTTTATAATGTCTTGCGTGCGATTATAATTACGATAGAATGACAGCCTGTTAAGCTAATTGCGCAGACACTGTGAGAATGTTATTAATAAATGAATACCTTCGAACAACCATATGACAATACATACTTATTGGTTATTTTAATACTTCTTTTTACAATTGGATGTGATCTTTTGTTCTGTACCAATTTTAACATCAAGCTTATTTTTGACATTTTAAGTCCAAACTGTTCTATAGATGAATTATAATAGTCAAACTTATGCAGATTTATAAAATCTTCTTACTTATTTCTTGTTCTAATTGTCTGGAAACTTTCATCTAAAAATTTGAAATATAATTTAGTAATAATTTACACAACTTGTTAGGAACTTCTGAAGCTTTTTATATTCTCCAAAAATTAATGTATATCTTATCTTTTTGGCTGAAACAATCTATCATTTAAAAAATATAAGAGCTAATTTATTTCCTTATTTCTTGTACTATATATATATATATATATATATATATATATATATATATATATATATATATATATATATATGAAAAACAAAAACAAGTTATAAAAATGTAAACTTGCTATCGCTTGTATTTATGATCAATAGAAGGAGCTTTACCAAAACCTCCAAACAAGCGTATTTTTGTTTACATAAATGTCAGAGTCAGAATTCACTGTCTCATTCATTTTTTCCACCTTGAGATCAGCTGTTTTCAAGCTGATTTGCTAGCATCAGTGAAGGATAGGAGTTAGAAACTAGACCTAAACACTAACTCCAAGTGTTTATGCAACAAGTTCTTATCAGTTTGCAAGCGTAAATTTTTTAGACACATAAATGTTTTCAAACCCAGCCTAACAAGCTAGATAGCTATATGGGTCTGATATCAGTTCAGTTTCACCACATAGTCTTAGCTTGTGCAATATATATATATATATATATATATATATATATATATATATATATATATATATATATATATATATATATATATATATATATATATATATATATATATATATATATATATATATATATATATATATATATAATTGCAAGAAACTTCAAAGGTACATTTATGAAAAACAAAAACAAGTTATAAAAACATAAACTTGCTATCACTTGTATTTATGATCAATAAATGGAGCTTTACCAAAACCTCCAAAGAAGCATATTTAGCAAGTTTACGTTTTTATAACTTGTTTTTGTTTTTCATAAATGTACCTTTGAAATTTCTTGCAATGATATATATTGCAGAAGCTGTGACTATGTGGTGAAACTGAACTGATATCAGACCCATATAGCTATCTAGCTTGTTAGGCTGGGTTTGAAGACATTTATGTGTATAAAAAATCCATGCTTGCAAACTGATAGGTACTTGTTGCATAAACGCTTGGAGTTAGTGTTTAGGTCTAGTTTCTAACTTCTATCCTTCACTGATGATAGCAAATCAGCTTGAAATCAGCTGATCTGGAAGGTGGAGCCAATGAAAGAGACAGTGAATTCTGACTCTGACGTTTATGTAAACAAAAATACACTTGTTTGGAGGTTTTGGTAAAGCTCCATCTATTGATCATAAATACAAGCAATACCAAGTTTACATTTTTATAACTTGTTTTTGCTTTTCATAAATGTACCTTTGAAGTTTCTTGCAATAATATATATTGCAGAAGCTATGTATATATATATATATATATATATATATATATATATATATATATATATATATATATATATATATATATATATATATATATATATATATATATATATATATATATATATATATACTAAATATCACTACAAAATTCTGATGGTGTTTTTTTTTTCTTTTAGTATTAGATATTATGATCCAGATAATTTTCAAATAATAAGGGACTTGCTCATATTACAAAGTTAACTTGACCAGATTCATGTCTCATCAATACACACCAAGGAATCTATGCATAGATAAACTGTAACCTATAATAGGATCAGGCTGATAGGTTAATAAGCTCAGTGAAACCACTTTGTACCATTAAAAAAGAGCCTATCGATAAATTATTGTTCATTTAAATATAAAGTCTGACAACATTAGGCTAATAAATGTATGTGTACATAAAATATAACCAATAAGATGAACAGGCCAATAATCAAAGATGATCAGTGAATCTGTTGTTATCATTGAAAATAAAAACCTGGCTATAAACTGATAATTCATTTGGAAGTAGAATGAGACAAAATGAAAATTACATTGGTTGCTCTATATTTAATTTTAAAAACAGTGATGCACATTCAAGATCAAACTATTCACTGTTGGATACTAAATTGGACATGAGGCAAACTGGTATAGTACAACTGGAAAAGTCACAACACCTGAACCCCAAGCATATTTCTACAGTATATTTGGAAATGCTAGTCATACAAAGAATAACAATTGAAGTCCCTCTCTTCAATAGTCATATGGGCAGTTAGAACTATACCTGCCAACAATATCAACTAAATGGAAAAATAGATGTTTTCTTAAAGTTTGTGATGTGGTGTATTAGTTATATTTCCATCTTATAATATGGGTATTTAATGTCTTTTAACTTTAAGTATTTCAAATACAGTCAGCTGTCAGCAATAGCACATCAAACAGGTTACTAGATGCACAATGTTTTGAGAGGTACTACTTCCCTCTCATCTTCTGGTGTTGCTGGCATGACCAATTACAGTAATTGCATGAGATTTGAACCTTGACCATTAGTTTATTCAATATTGAATTTTATGATAACATTCTAACCAACTGTGCCACCCTGCCAAATGTAACCGTCAATAGAAATTTCACATATTTATGAGGTTTCTCCTGGTTTCTGCACTTTTTACTAAGAGGAAAGTTGATTAGAAGTTTCTATACATTATGTATAGTCACACTAGGTTGGCTTATGGGATTGTTTGCCATTGTCATGTGAACAGCTTCTTTATTTTTTTTGCTTTGTATCTTTTCTTCTTTATCCAATTTTTTTATGTATTTTCCCGATGGAACATATGTTCCTTGGCAAATGATCTGCTATCTTAAACTGATCTGTTTTTTCTTCTAATCATCAGGTTCTGCTTTTGAAAGTGATTTTCAATGGGACAACTGGTCTCACCAGTATATTTCCACATACACGTGGTATTTCATAGATGCAGTTTTTTTTTACTTTTCAGTATTTTAAGTTTAAGCTTTGTTAGAATTCCTTATAATAGGCAGCACTCTAGAAAACTGTTCTGATGTTATACTAATTTCAGTTCCTTAATTTGTTTGCTATTTTTGGAATGTATGGGTACACTACAGTAACATGTCCACCTACTTTGCTATTTAAATGATACATTCATTATATGGTCACATGGTGATGAACTGCTACAAACTTTCTGGAAACACATCAACAACATATCCCTTTCAATTAAATTCACAATAAAATCTGAGCTGGAACAAAAATTGGCATTCTTAGATGTTCTTGTGACAAGACTTCCTCATGGAAAAATCAAAACTACAGTTTACTGAAAACCTACACATACAGAAAAATACCTATCCTATATGTTGAATCACACCAGAAACACAACACAAGGAGTTATATTATCACTATGGAAAGAGCATATAAGATTATGCAAAAACCAGTGATTTAGGAAAAGATCTATACAAAACTCTTATGAAAAATGGTTATCCATCAACTGCTATTAAAAAAACCTTAAATAAACAACAAAAAGAACCACCAAAAGAAATGACAATTATTGATATTGCAGTGTAACCATACATTCCAAAAATATCAGACAAATTAGGGGAAATCTGCAATCAGTATAACATCATAAGAGTTTTCCAGAGCCATATCACACTACATGAAATCGTAACATCTACAAAGCCTACATTTGAAATCCTGACAGGAAAAACTGCATCTATAAAATACCATATGAATGTGGAAAAACATATATTGGTGATACCAGTCATTCTACTGAAAAGCACTTGCAAGAACACATTCTCATGATTAGAAGAGAGAAAACAGATATGTCTATAGTAGCAGACCATATATGTGGTAATATATATATATATATATATATATATATATATATATATATATATATATATATATATATATATATATATATATATATATATATATATATATATATATATATATATATATAAATTATTAATCAATGTCTGTATTCCAATTATAATAAAATATATATAACTATTCAAAACAATACAATAATTAATACAGTAACAATATTTTAAACAAATATATACCAATTTAATAGAAGTACTTTCAACTATCTATGTAGTCGTTGTCAACTAGACTCAAATTGTATTAGAAAAAACCGTTACAAATGTAAACAAAAGCAATACGTCATACATCAATTTTCCCACAATTCATTAATTTTTATATTGGCTGTCTGTCTATTTATCAACTGTTGCTTTTCACTTTTTATTAACATAGCCTCTTTAATTTTGCGTTTATTATTATTTCTTTCAATACACAGAATTTTAATTTTATTAAAATCAAAATCAAAACCATAATTACATGTTACATTATGATCAAAAAATACTGATGGTGATACATCATCATTTCTAACATTCTCTTGTCTTGATTTTTGCACTCGTTTATATAATAACAAATGCTCCCTTGATCTTTTCTCCAATGTACATCGAGATTCCCCAATATAAGCCTTTCCACAAAAACATAGCCATTTATATATTGCACAACTTTGATTTAAAATACCACACCTATTTTTTGAATTATTTATTAATCTATTTAAATTAGGAGTAGTATAAAATGCAACTCGACATATATTTTTATATATCTGTTTTATAAATTTAACCTGTTCATTACAAATAAATGGTATTGATATCCAAGTATATTTTATTTTATCAATATCTATAGCATCTAAAATATTTCTATTATTATTAAACTTAGTAACAATATTATAAATTAATTTATGATCATATCCAACATTTAACAAATCCATAATAAATACATTTATGTTACTTATTTTATCAGAACTATATTTACATAATTTATTATTCCTAAATAAAAATGATTTTAAACTGGATAATTTATGTGCAATTGGCACATTTGAATACCAAGGAATATATCCTCTTTTTTCAATATCTTTTATTACCATACAATAATCTAATTTATTTTTATTACGTGTAATTTTAATATCTAAATACTGAATTGACTTTTTTTCTTCAAAAGATTTACTCCATTTTAAACCTTCTAAACTATTTAATGTCGATGATGTTTTCGTTTGTGGAAGTTTAGATATTATAAATGCATTATTCAATGAATTAAATAGTTTAGAAGGTTTAAAATGGAGTAAATCTTTTGAAGAAAAAAAGTCAATTCAGTATTTAGATATTAAAATTACACGTAATAAAAATAAATTAGATTATTGTATGGTAATAAAAGATATTGAAAAAAGAGGATATATTCCTTGGTATTCAAATGTGCCAATTGCACATAAATTATCCAGTTTAAAATCATTTTTATTTAGGAATAATAAATTATGTAAATATAGTTCTGATAAAATAAGTAACATAAATGTATTTATTATGGATTTGTTAAATGTTGGATATGATCATAAATTAATTTATAATATTGTTACTAAGTTTAATAATAATAGAAATATTTTAGATGCTATAGATATTGATAAAATAAAATATACTTGGATATCAATACCATTTATTTGTAATGAACAGGTTAAATTTATAAAACAGATATATAAAAATATATGTCGAGTTGCATTTTATACTACTCCTAATTTAAATAGATTAATAAATAATTCAAAAAATAGGTGTGGTATTTTAAATCAAAGTTGTGCAATATATAAATGGCTATGTTTTTGTGGAAAGGCTTATATTGGGGAATCTCGATGTACATTAGAGAAAAGATCAAGGGAGCATTTGTTATTATATAAACGAGTGCAAAAATCAAGACAAGAGAATGTTAGAAATGATGATGTATCACCATCAGTATTTTTTGATCATAATGTAACATGTAATTATGGTTTTGATTTTGATTTTAATAAAATTAAAATTCTGTGTATTGAAAGAAATAATAATAAACGCAAAATTAAAGAAGCTATGTTAATAAAAAGTGAAAAGCAACAGTTGATAAATAGACAGACAGCCAATATAAAAATTAATGAATTGTGGGAAAATTGATGTATGACGTATTGCTTTTGTTTACATTTGTAACGGTTTTTTCTAATACAATTTGAGTCTAGTTGACAACGACTACATAGATAGTTGAAAGTACTTCTATTAAATTGGTATATATTTGTTTAAAATATTGTTACTGTATTAATTATTGTATTGTTTTGAATAGTTATATATATATATATATATATATATATATAACTATTCAAAACATATACAATAATTAATCCCTATATATATATATATATATATAGGGAAAATACAAAAATTATTGGATAGAGAATAAAAGGTACAACGAAAAAAAATTAAAGAAGCTGCTCACGTGACAATGACAAACAATTCCATAAGCCAACTTACTGTGACTGTAAATAATGTATGGAAACCACTAATCAACTTTGCTCTTAGGAACAAGGGGGAAATCAGGAGGAACCTCATAAATAAGTATGTGAAATTTTACTGTTTTTGTCTTTGACATGATTGCTCAGTTGGTTAGAGCATTACTTTAAATAATGTATGGAAGCCACTAATCAACTTTGCTCTTAGTAACAAGGGGGAAATCAGGAGGAACCTCATAAATAAGTATGTGAAATTTTTACTGTTTTTGTCTTTGACAGTATTGCTCAGTTGGTTAGAGTAATACTTTAAAATAAAATACTTAAGAATCTAATAGTCCAGGTTTGAATCTTATGCTAGTCAGGTCAGCATCACCTGAGTAAAAGGAGAGAATAATACCTCTCAAAACATTATGTATGTACTACCCTGTTTTTTGTGCTATTACTAACAGTTGAATGTATTTGGAATATGTAAATAAAGTTATTTTTTTTTGAAAAAACATTCAATGCTCACGGTAAATTATGTAAATAGTCCAATATAAAATAGAAGGCATAATAGATGTTTATTTAAATAATTATTGTATATAAGTTTAATACCTCTCAAAACATTATGTATGTACTACCCTGTTTGTTGTGCTATTACTAACAGTTGAATGTATTTGGAATATGTAAATAAAGTTATTTTTAAAAAAAAACATTCATTGCTCATGGTAAATTATGGAAATAGTCTAATATAAAAATAGAAGGCATAATAGATGTTTATTTAAATAATTATTGTATATAAGTTTAATACCTCTCAAAACATTATGTATGTACTACCCTGTTTGCTGTGCTATTACTAACAGTTGAATGTATTTGGAATATGTAAATAAAGTTATTTTTTTAAAAAAACATTCAATGTTCATGGTAAATTATGGAAATAGTCCAATATAAAAATAGAAGGCATAATAGATGTTTATTTAAATAATTATTGTATATAAGTTTGTAATAAAATATTTAACCATATTGTGTAAATCTAAGTTTGCAATAAAACATTTAACAATATCATGTGTCTGTGATTATTATAGTCACATATAAAAACAATAGTTTTGGTATATATTATAATAATACATTTAAGGAACTATAGAGAATTGCCACAATTGATTAGTTCTGTAACAATTGATATTTCTTTCTTGAGCTACAATGGAAAAGACATTTAATGTGGCTAAAATTGATGCATTAAAAGAATTCAATGCAGACAGTCTAAAGAATTGGTTAACCTACACAGACAGAGTTCTTATCTACCTCAAGTAAATGAGATTAAAAATCTCAATTTAAGTTAACCACATTTATAATAATTTAAATTTCTGTTTGCAGACTTACAAAGTCTTCCTTTTACAGTCAGCTACATTGTTTCTGTCAGAACTTGATTTTTATAAAGTGTTCCTTCTACTGTTAGCATTTTTCTGTTTAAAAGCTCATAAAAATAATGAAGAGATATCAATCTCTATAATGGAAAGAAATTCAGAAATCTACCATTAAATTCAAGAATCTGGCATTCAGCTATTCTTTTCAGGGATTTCTTTCTGAGAATTTGTTTTATTTGTGGATTGATGCCACCATAATAATGTCAAGCTGTTGATGCATATTAAGATGTTGATGTATACTGATATCACATTTGATTTAGCTATATCTCAGGCAACTCTGGTCAATATGTTGCAAGGCAAGTGGTTCCATTACAGAATAATGGAATCATTATGTTTGTCAATCAAAAAATCTGTTTAAATCAAATACCCAGCTGACAATAGAAAATCTTCCAGAATAAATCAGCAAAATTTCAAAACTTTCTATAAATGTGACAAACAAAAATTTTCATTCTGAATATCCACATTGATGTAAAGTGGGTATATGTATTCTGTGTTGGTCACATAAAAATAACTTATTCATAAAAAAGTCAAGTCACTCACAAAAGAATAGAAGAGTCTATTTTAAAACTTAAAAGTCAAAGTAAAATAAAATAAAAATTAATGCTTATGGAAATAATTTGAGGGTCATTGATTCAATCTTTAAAAACAGAACTATAATTAATGACACACCTATATCATTGAAACTGGATATTGGGCCTACAGTGTCCATTGTATCAATAAGTACATAGACTGTTATTAACAAAAAAGTAACTATCACCTGCATCCTTGCAGTAAATTGTTTGATGTTCATGAAAGTAATCAAATGTCATTCTAGATTCAAATGAGAGTTAAAGTTGCTTTACATAATAAAAGAAATCATCTACCTTTTACTGTGTCACTGGTGAGTACAGAACTCTATTAGACTATGACTTGTTGAATTATGGAGTCTAATTAGTGAATAAATTTTAAAACGCCCACAAAAATAGAAAAGAATGTACCCAGTTGTGTTTGATAATAAACTCAATCTGAATACTAGCAAAAATCTGTTATTCCTCAGATGTAATCAGAATATTAACAATCATGAAAGTAGAAATACTAAAGTGCAGATAGGATTCCATCATATGGGGGAATTAGCAAATGAGTTTCAGCAATTGTGATTAAAACAAAAGGATTGTCATCATTAGTTGTTCAAACTCTGAATAAACAGCAATGCCCCAGGTACAGAGATCAGGTAAGGATGAACTATAAATTACTAGCAAGCAGTTAAAAGTCTACAGAATACAAGGACACCAGACTTGTTCAGAAAGTTATCAGACTTGCTAATAAATATAACACACTTTTAAATGAAGCCACCAGACCTGATATGGAAGTCACTAGACTTATGTTTAAAAACATTATACCTTCTGATGAAGACATTATATCTGATTGTAATGAAAACAGATATGGAAAAACCAGGAAATGATAAAGATTCCCACCAGTGTATCTAACTGATTACATAATCCAAGGCTAATTATTCCAGGGGGTAATGTTTTGCCTCAATTTATATTCAAGTAATATATATATATATATATATATATATATATATATATATATATATATATATATATATATATATATATATATATATATATATATCCACAGATGGCGTCCTACCAAGACTGCCAATCAAGCGTGTTTTGTTTACATAAACGTCAGAGTAGTTAGTATTCACTATCTCTAACTATAATTCCACTTTCAGATCATGATTTCAAGCTATTTGCCATCTGTGGACATAAATACAAGCGTTAGCAAGTTTTTTAACTTGCATTTTTGTTTATCATAAATGTACCTATGAGGTCTTTCTTGCAATGATATAGATTGCAGAGGCTTCTACTATGTGGTGATGCTGAACTGAGATCAGACCCATGTAGCTATCTGGTTTGCTATGCTGAGTTTGAAGACATTACGTGTCTAAAAAATTCACGCTTGCAAGCTGAATAGAAATTGTTTCATAAACGCTCAGAGTTTGTATTCAGATCTAGTTTCTTTATTCCTGTCTTTCACTGACGATAGCAAATAGCTTGAAATCATGATCTGAAAGTGGAATTATAGTTAGAGATAGTGAATACTAACTACTCTGACGTTTATGTAAACAAAACACGCTTGATTGGCAGTCTTGGTAGGACGCCATCTGTGGACATAAATACAAGTGTTAGCAAGTTTTTTAACTTGCATTTTTGTTTATCATATATATATATATATATATAGAGAGAGAGACAGAGAGAGAAAGATAGAGAGAGATAGAGAGAGAGAGAGAGAGAAAATATCACCAATGGAAAAGACAGCCTAAAAGTGGTGATGCTCAATGAATCAAGTTGTACGCTTGAATAACAGGAGTCAGTCTACAAATTATCTATGAAGAATGTGGCCAGTGGGATATATATATATATATATATATATATATATATATATATATATATATATATATATAAAGTCAATTTTGTCACTTCTTGGTTTTTTTTATGTTTGATCATTTATTGACAGGTTCAATGTATTCATCAGTAGATATTGTGTCTTTTTAACTCAGTCTGACATTTTCCTCAGAAAATCATGTGTCTTTCTTTGTATATTTACAGTCTTCAACCATAGATATAATATTTTCATCAGTAGGTCTGGAATAATCATCGTCAGATATGGTATCTTTAAATCTTCAAGCTCTTGGGAATTTATGATTTAGTCTTAACTAATATCTATGATTAGGGAATTGCTGTCTGACTAAGGTTTGAACAACCACTGTCTGCACCCTTTTTGTCTTAATCACAATGTCTGTTACCCATTTGGTGATTCCACCTTGTGTATCATAATAAGAAATAAACAAGATTTATTAGTAAGGATGAAATATTTTCAATAGTAAAATTATTTTATACTTTGTTAAATGAAAAATTGGTATTTTCCATGTCAGTCCATTGTTTTAATTTATGTTAACATTAATTATTTTGTACCATTTTACTCAATTCTGTTATTAATTTTAATAAATGGTTCACTTAAAAAAATATTCCTATTCCTTATTAGGATATTAGTTACTTTCTTAACAACTCAATCCAAAATTTTCAGCCATTTTGAAGATTCTATTTATATACTGGATTAGTTCCATCATCTAATATAAAATATTGAATGTCTTTAAAAAAATATTAATTCATTTAAATTTTCAAAGTACATTGATCTATTAGTAACAGTATGTAGGTTATTACATGTACAAGATTTTAAGAGGTATTATTCCTCTCTCTTCTTCAGGTGTTGCTGGCCTGACTAATGACTACTAGAATTAGTATAGAATCTGAATTCCTAGATTCTTTAATTTTGAATTTTGAGGTAACACTCTAACTAACTGAGCCATCCTTTCAAAGCAAAAGTCTGTAGAAATATATCATGTTTCTCCATTTTCTCCTAAAAGCAAAATTGATTAGTGTTTACCAAATATGATGTATAGTCACACTAGATTGATATTTGGGGTTATTTTCCATATTCATATAAGCAGATTCTTTGCATTTTTTTGTATCTTTCCTTTATACACATTACTTTTGTATTGTCCCAATTGAGCATATGTTCATTAGTATCTACCTGGTCTGCTCCCTTAGACACATCTGTTTTCTCTCTTTCTATCATCAGTTTGTGTTTTTGCAATCACTTTTCAATGAGATGACTGGTTTCACCTATGTGCATTCTTCCACATTTATGTGGTATTTCATAGATGCAGTTTTTGTTTTTAAGCATTCAAATTTAGCCTTTGTAGATATTAGATTTCTTCATACTGTGATATGGCACTGGAAAGCTGTTCTGATGTAATACTGATTGCAGATTTCCCTTAATTTGTCTGCTGTTTTGGTATGTATGAGTATACTACAGTACCAATAATTGCTTTTGTTGTTTATTTAAGATTTTCTTATTATTAGATGATGGATAACCATTTCACAAACGAATTTGTTGTATGTAGATTTTTTCTTTTGTCAAATCACTGGGTTTGGAACAAATTTCTAAGGATGCTGTTTCTATTACAATGCTAGTAGTATCACTGATCAGGTCATAAGCATCTAAAAAAGAGAGGAGAACAATACCACCCAAAACAATGTGCTTATATTAATGTATGCTACTACTAACAATCAAATGTACTTTATTTTTTTTAGAAGATGGAAGTAGACCATTATATAAATACAATTAAAATATCATTATCACAAACCTTCAGCAAAACACTAAGTACTTGGTACACACACCATCACTATATCAAACTTTAGACATTATGAAAAATTATGTCTAAAGCTGGCCAAAGTAAAAATTTATTTAACTTTCTTATGTAAATGAAAATCTAAAGGAATAATTTCTAAAGGTTTGCAACTAAACCTCCCAATCCATATCCAGAGAGCTGAGAAAATTACTCAGAGAGCAAGGGATTGAAGCTCTGTCTAACTCAAATGTTTTTTTTTTCAAGTATCAGACCATGCATTCCATTGATAATGTAAAATGTTTTCTAAAAATATAATCATTGAGGAAGATTTTACAAAAGCTTCTCAAGTAGTAAGAAAATCATATTTTACACTACATAAAAAAGTAAAAGAATGTTAAAAGGAAAAACATTCAAACCTACATTGTCATATCAAAAGTCATAATATCAGTTCTAAGCATATAACAGATGTTGAAAGTTCTGTTATCAAAAAGATTAAGATATGTTATCATACCAACAAATATCCATTTATTAGATATAATGGCAGCTACTAAAGAAGTCTCATAAATATTAACTTTAGAAGAAGCACCAAAATTACATTGGAGAATAAAAAAACTTGACAAGGATCAAAAATTAAAGTCAAATATATCCTATGATGAGAGGAAAACAATTAAATCTCTCAAAGTAAATAAATCTCTAATTATTCTTTCTGTTGACAAAGGCAAAGCAACAATTGTTATGGTTACAACTGATTAGAACAACAAATAAAAGAAGTCCTCACAGCAGACCAATACAGTAAAGTGTCAAAAATCCAATGAGTACAAAAACAAAGTTACAATCTTTACTTAGAAAGCATTGCAGTTACTTTCACAATTCAAAAAGTAAATTAACATTATATTTAAGGAAATTTCCTCATTTTAAGGTCTACCTAAAAATCTATAAGGATGAAGTTCCGTTAAGATAAATTTTTCATTCTAGAAATTCACCCAGCCAAAATTTGTCAAGATTTATTCTTTAAATTCTTAGACAATGGCATATAAGAGACAGTCCTTTGGCAGAAATTCTAGACACTTTGTAGAATTAATCAAGAATATGAAGATTGAAAGAACTGACATATCAGTAAGCTTTAATGTGGCAAGTTTATTCACAAATGTACCATATCAAAAATCTTTGTCTCCTGTAAGAAAAATATTAAATGGTGATATTAGCATACAGATCAGAACAATTCTTTCTATTGATAGTTTAATGGAACTATAAACATTTTGCTTAACATTGACCTACATTCAATACAACACAGCATTTTCCTAACAAAATCAAAGAATGGTTTTGGCTCACCATTGTCATTCCTGATTGTCAACGTTTATATAGAAAAACTCTAAAGCACAGTCGTAAAGATCATGCCATATCTATCTACTGTTTGGCTTCATATATGTTGATGATACATTTGTTGTATGGCCACCTTGAATGAAGCACTATCGCAAACTTTCTGGAAACATATCAAAAACATATACCACCTAAATTAAATGCATGATAGAGTCAGCACAAGAACAAAAATAGGATTCATATGTGTTTGACAAGACTTCCTCATTGCAAAATCAAAACTACAGTTTAAAGATCACCCACACATACAGGAAAATACATCCAATCACACAAGGAATACATCACATGGAAATACTATCACTATGGAACAGAGCAAAAAAGTTTGGTCAGAAAGACAAAATCTATATAGAACAAACTCTTATGTAAAATGTTATCCATCAGCTGTTATTAAGAAAACCATAAATAAACAGCAAAAAAAAAGTATCTAAAAGAAAAAAAATCATTGGTACGGTAGTATATTCATACATATCAAAAAAGCAGACAAATAAAAGTCTACAAACTATATAACATTATAACAACTTTCCAGAGCAATACCAAACTATAAAAGATTCTTACATCTTCAAAACCTAAACTTGAAATGCTGAAAAGCAGAACTCTGATTGTATAAAATATTTTGTAAATGTTGAAAAATACACTTTGGTGAAACCAGTCACCCAATTGGAAAGTGATTGCAAACACACAAATTGATGATACGAAGAGAGAAAATAGATGCATCTAAGGTAGCAGACCATGTATATATCAATGAACATATATGTTCAATTGGGAAAAGACAAAAATATCGGATAGAGAAGAAAAAGTACAAAGAAGAAAATTTAAAAAAAACTTCTGACATGACCATGGGTGAATAACTCAATAAGTCAACCTAGTGTGACTATACATACTGTTTGAAAAATACGAATCAGCTTTCTTCTTAGAAAAAAGGGGAGAAATCATAAGGAATCTCATAGATAAATATGTGAATTTTCTATTGACAGTTACCTTTGGCAGGATATCTCAGATTGTTAGAGTGTTACATTAAAATATATTATTTAAGAATTTATGGGTCCAGGTTCAATTCCCATGCTAGTTTTTTCACTGGTCTGGCAACACCTAAAGAAGAGAGGAGAATAACTCTCAAACCATTGTACATATACTAAATGTGTACTATTACTAGTTGTTGAATGTATCTTGAAAAATTAAATAAAGTTAAATTTTTTTAAAGACATTCAAAACATTATATTAGATGGTGGAAATAGTCCAATATCTAAATACAATAAAATACCATCATCACAAACTTTCAGGAAAACATTTTTGAAGAGTGTTGGTAGTTTTAGATTAAATTTATTGAACTATTTCTGAAGATTAGGTTATTAAATACTGTTTTGTATTAGTTTTGGTTTCTATAGATTTGCATTAATGTATATCACGCATCTCACAAATGAGTAATCACTGTATTGGTAATTATTAACATTATCTTCATAAACAAAATTTATATTAGCAAAATATAAACTGTCACTGTCGTATTTACATTATTTCATTTTTCGATTTCTTTGAACAAAAAAAAATGCATAAATGCAGATATTACAGAAGTGAACTTTTACTTATTCTATATCATTGCTATTACCTATTGTAATAAAATGAAACAAAGGATTTTATGACACGCACACACACACACACACACACATATATATATATATATATATATATATATAGAGAGAGAGAGAGAGAGAGAAAGTGAATGAAATGCAATGGTAAACTAAAATTACAAATGAAAGTATTCAAAATTAAGTTGCTCTGATATTTATTTTTAAATTATTTATAAATCTTTTGTTTTTAATAGAATATTTAATTAAAACATTATAAGTTATATTTCTGCATAATTCATACTGTTTTCTATTGCTCATTAGAGATCTCTTTAAATACTTGATTGTAAGCATCATTTTAACTGCCTCTGTATACCCGAGGTAGAAAAAAAATAAGTGATTACTCTTTAATATATTTTTATATTTAAATAAAGTAATTAAATTACTCAAAGAAAACAAATTTAGATTATGCTTTTACTTAATGATCTTTTTTTTTGTTTTAATAAAAAAATTTCTTTAATTAAATATAATAAAGTAGCAACATTCTCCATATAATATTGTTATCTAGACGGCAATATTGTATGAAAAAAGTTATTAAATGCGATGACAGATGAGGTAAGCTTAAGATAAAGATGATCGTGCGATGTAATAGTGGTTCAATTATATATATATATATATATATATATATATATATATATATATATATTTGAAGGTATATATATATATATATATATATATATATACCTTCAAATTGCATATATCTAATTCTATATGAGAATGTGTCTATGTCGAGAATAACAAAAAAATATAATTAGAAAGTCATGTACCTGGTGACTAATATCCAAAAAATAGAGACCGAGTGCATGCACTCTAAAGATCACCAATAATATACACAAAATCAACAAAAAGGAAATCCCCTTGTCAAAAAACAACAACTCATATAAATAAATTCATTAACATTTTATAATCAAATCTTATGTAAATCATCACTTTTATAATTCGTCTATAATTCTCTTAGATAATAACAGCTATGATTACGACTACTAATGAGTCAAAAACATGCTCATCATTTTATTTTGACATGTTTAGTATATTTATTTTATAGTATTAAACAAGCTTTTCTCAATATACTTGTAGTATGTATTATTTATATTGAATTTTATTTCTTAAACAAAAATTTTAAAGCTTTTATTTATAATTCTACTTCCAAGTTTAATCTCATTTTTCATCTTGCACTGAATCTTGTTATTATTTGAGATCTAACGATTTTTCTTTCAAAAGTTAACCTTGATAATGGCAGTTGCTACTCTGTCAAAATATCAGAGGATTGTAATCCAAAATAATACATGGTTTATTCCCAAATATATATATATATATATATATATATATATATATTTGGGAGATAAATATATGTATATATATATGGGAATAATATATATATATATATATATTATTCTACATGAATAAAGCGTGATAAACAGAGCACAAAAACATTAATTATAAACAACAATTAGCGAAGTGCTTTCGATACTGTATACCAGAATCATGGTGACATAATGAAACTGAATGGTTAATATCCCAGTGCATGTTCAGTGGAACACTAGTGTTATTCTATTAATAATGTTTTTAGAATTTGCAATAAACCAAGCCTCTTTCAACTTCCTTTTTCAATCATTTGACTCATTGCACACAGTAGTAATATTTTGAGGATAAAACTCATGGCCACAATTACTTTCATGATTTGAAAAAAAAGAATTAACCTGCAAATCACTTTTAGATTTTTTGTACTGATAAATATGCTGTTGCAATCACGTTAAAACATTCACCTTCATTTCCCCGAAATAAATAGCATTACAATCGATTTGTTGGCAAGTAATGGAATAAACCATTTCCTACTTATTCATTTCTTCTACATTATCCTTTGAATTGTTTATTAATCTATTCAAACACAAAGAGGAATCGAATTCTACATTATAATCTTCACTCATAATATTTTTTAATTCCTTACTTATAGGTGGCACATAAGCTAAAGAAAATCATTTTTTGACTGCTTTATTATTTATATCCACTTTATGGTTAAACTTTAAATTCTGATAAAACAAACACAATTGTCTGTTTAAAATAGTTTTCTTGTATCCCACCCCAATCAAGTCATTCATATATTTATCAATATTATCTTTCTTATCTGCTTCAAATTTACAAAGATGCAAATTACGATACAAAAAACATTTAAATCCAGACATTTTATAATTCAAAGGAACATTCGATGATGGATGCATAAAACCTCTTACAATCAATGGTTTAACAAACATTTTATACCCAAACTTATTACAGCATTTATATACATTTACATCTAAATACTTTAAGATATCATCCTTTTCAAACTCAATAGTCCATGACAAACTGGAATTTGTATTTAATTCATTAAACATATTCATTATCACATCTTTTAAACTATACACAAAAACATCATCCACATATCTTCTATATATTAAATCATAACTCCTTATAAATGGCTCCACAATATGTTTTTCATTTCTGAAACATATAAACTACACACAATACCACTCACTGCCAACCCCATTGGCCAACCATTTTTCATTTGATAATGATTCTTTCATATCTTGCAGTAATATCCCTATTAATCCATTCCAACACTTTCACAATAAATCTGGCTTTACAAGAGTCTACATTATAATCCCCCAAATGTTTATTAATTACACTTATTGATTTATTACAGTCCGCTGATCCATATAACTCGCATACATCCAATGAGGCCATATACCCATCATCAACCACCTTGGCAGACTCCAAAATCTGAACAAATTCAAATGTAGAATTAATTGTATATTTGACAAAACCCACCAACTCTTCTAACTATTTTGCAACCAATTGTGATGTTTTCTGATAATAACAACCCCCAAAATCCATCATCAATCTTAATGAAACATTCTCCTTATGAACTTTAATATTTTCAAAATGGTTGCAAAATGGTTACAAGATTTGGTGGGTTTTTTGGCAAATATACAATTAATTCTACATTTGAATTTGTTTAGATTTTGGAGTCTGTCAAGGTGGTTGATGATGGGTATATGGTCTCATTGGATGTATGCAAGTTATATGAATCAGTGGACCGTAATAAATTGATAAAGGTAATTAATAAACTTTTGGTGAATTATAATGTAGACTCTTGTGAAGCCAGATTTATTGTGAAAGTGTTGGAATGGATTAATGGATATATTACTGCAAGATATGGAAAGGATCATTATCAAATGAAAAATGGTTGTCCAATGGGGTTGGCAGTGAGTGGTATTGTGTGTAGTTTACGTTTCAGAAATGGAAAAACATATTGTGGAGCCATTTATAAGGAGTTATGACTTAATATATAGAAGATATGTGGATGATATTTTTGTGTATAGTTTAAAAGATGTGATAATGAATATGTTCAGTGAATTAAATAAGAATTCCTGTTTGTCATTGACTATTGAGTTTGAAAAGGATGGTATCTTAAAGTATTTAGATGTAAATGTATATAAATGCTGTAATATGTTTGTGTATAAAATGTTTGTTACATCATTGACTATAAGAGGTTTTATGCATCCATCATCAAATGTTCCTTTGAATTATAAAATGGCTGGATTTAAATGTATTTTGTATCATAATTTGCATCTTTGTAAATTTAAAGCAGATAGGAAAGATAACATTGATAAATATATGAATGACTTTATTGGGGTGGGATACAAGAAAACTATTTTACACAGACAATTGTGTTTGTTTTATCAGAATTTAAAGTTTAACCATAAAGTGGATATAAATAATAAAGCAATCAAAAAGTGGTTTTCTTTAGCTTATGTGCCACCTATAAGTAAGAATTAAAAAAATATTATCAGTGAAGATTATAATGTAGGATTCCATTCCCCTTTGTGTTTGAATAGATTAATAAACAATTCAAATGATAATGTAGAAGAAATGAATAAGTATGAAGTGGTTTATTCCATTACTTGCCAAAAAAATGATTGTAATGCTATTTATTTTGGGGAAATGAAGGTGAATGTTTTAACACGATTGCAACACCATATTTATCAGTACAAAAAGTGATTTGCAGGTTAATTCTGTTTTTTTCAAATCATGAAAGTAATTGTGGCCTCAAGTTTTATCCTCAAAATATTACTACTGTGTGCAATGAGTCAAATGATCGGAAAAGGAAGTTGAAATTGGCTTGTTTTATTGCAAAGTCTAAAAACGTTATTAATCAGCATAACACCAGTGTTCCACTGAGCATGCACTGGAATATTAACCATTCAATTCCAGTATGTCACCATGATTCTGATATACAGTACCGAAAGTGCTTGGCTAATTGTTGTTTATAATTAATGTTTTTGTGATCTGTGTATCATGCTTTATTTGTGTAGAATAATTTTCATTATCTGACAGTTTTTATATTATATATAATGAAGTAATCTATTTAAGGTGTGTCATTTTTAAGAATAACATTTAAAGATTGAATTGTTAACAATCAACCAATCTGCTAAAGCACAATGTATCAGAACTGAAGTAATTGGATATGAAATATTGATGATTTGATAAAATTGAAGAAATTACAAAGATGTGGCATAAAATATTTTTTAGTACAAATAAAACAATTAATTTCTTGAATTGTTTTCAGTAATTGAACATAAATTACCCCCCCCCATTCACTAATTTTTTTTTAATATTTGTTTTTATAGTACTTTTAACACAATACATATATTAGATGATGGAAATAGTCCAATATAAAAATACAACTAGAACATCATCATCACAAACTTTTATAAAAACAATGTGATTTATGTCTATACAGAAATATAGTATCCCAGAATTTCTATAAACACAACATTGATAATTATATCCCATAAATAATAATAATAATAATATCTTAATATTTACAAACTAATTTTAAAGCAGAATGTATAACTAACTGTTGATTAATACTTATAATTTGTCCTTAACACATTTACTAAGATTTCCTTAGCTACAGCATGCAGAGATAAGAGAGACATAATTATTACCCCAGTGATTTAAACGACAATAAAAAACGTAAACTGCATTATTTTTTAAATTTTTCAAATATATTTTCAATATCATCTATGTTTTTTTTTTTTCATTTTCCTAAAGATGGATACTAGATGATTCCTATACAAATTATTGATTATAAACAACTCTATAAAAAATATGCTTATCCTGGCTATTTTTAAACTATTTCTAATTATATGTATCAAATGTACATTTGAAGACAATATATGTTTAATCTAGTATATTTGACTCTGACACATAAATTAAAAATTTATTTGTAAAGCAATTATTATGTTTTAATAATGTTATTGAAAGATGGAGAAAAAAAAATATTGGGTTTTCATAACAATCAGGAGTTTTTTTATATATATTTGTGGATAGAGATCTTTAAAAAAACCGTAAATATTATTATTTGACTTAAGGATTGCAGTGGTTATATATGTAGTTTTCATTTTTTTTAAAAAATTCATATATATGCAAAATTGTATAAATGGAGTACAATGATTTTATTTTTGAAATGATAGTGAATATTTAAATCAGCCAAACATTTTATAAAGTTGACAAACTTTTAAATTTAAATTGATAATCTTAATTAATAATGAATTCAGTAACATTTTAAATATAACAAAAATAACTTTATGCACAATGCTAAGAAGATAATATTATTTAAAAAAACACTCAACTTTGAATTATAATTATTTGTAATAAATTTACCTGCCTAACATAATGCATTGTATGTATATTTGTTTTATTTAAAAATATTTATAAGTTTATTAAAAGCCATTATTATTATTTGTCCATTTAATTTTGAAAGTTTGATAACTTTGTAAAATTACTGACTGGTTTCAATGTTTACTTCTATTCTATAGTGTAATAAGTGCAGTTTATTTATAAAAGCTTGAATATTGAATTTTTTTTTTTTCTCAAAAGTCATTAAATCTATCATTTTCTTTATTTTGCCATATTTTATATAAATAAAATCTATAAACCTTATTTTGAACACTGCATAGCAACTTTTAATTATATATATATATATATATATATATATATATATTTGTGGAATATTCCGTATAGTGAAAAAGCTAAACGCTGACGTTTCAGTACTTGACATTGTACTAAAACGTCAGTATTTAGCTTTTTCACTACACGGAGTATCCCGCAAATAATAATAATAATAATAATAATAATAATAATAATAATAATAATAATAATAATAATATGACATATATATATATGAAATGCGATATTTTGGCTATCCTGCAATCTTTCTCAGAATTATGATGCTATGGTAAATAAAATAAAATAAATACATAAATAATAGTGTAATTAATAAAATAAAGAATTTTTTTTAAAAAAAAAAAACGTATCACAAACTATAATAAAACTAATAAAGTAATGAATTGAATAAAATAAATTAAATATATTAAAACTAATATAAAATAAAAACCAAAAATAATTTATATAATCTATACAATATAAAATGTACAACATTAAACTAAAATATAAAATAGACGTATATTATACATGTATATTTCTGTATCTATGTACTTTCATAGATAAATATTAATTTAATATATTATACTTCTTTAATATTTTTTTGAATATCTTTTAATTATTATTGTTCATTTTATTTATATCAATTGTAAATTTATAATCTCCAAATTGATCAAATATTTATGTTTTTATTATATATATATATATATATATATATATATATATATATATATATATATATATATATATATATATATATATATATATATATAATCTTTGTTCAACATTGATCCCTTTACTAAAAAATACTTTTTTTCTTCTCATATGTAGTTATTTGTCTGTGGTATAGGAGACATGACTAATATATTTTAAAGTTAATTGAGTTTTTATTTATTTATTAAGAATTTTATCTGCTTATCTTAATAAAAATAATTATATTTGTTATATTTGGATGTAAAGTGTGGTCTTTATAACTGCTAAATTAGTACCTCCCAATTTAAATATTAGTTATATTTAAACAATAGTAAACAAAAATAAAAAATTGTAAACAAAACATTTTTTTTATATATTTTAGTTCACATTTAAAATGTTTGCTGGGATGATCTATATGTTTAATTAATTCACTGTCACTTAGCAACAATATTTTTTTTTGTATTATATTATTATTAGTTTTTTTAAAAAATTGTATGCATATATTTTATTCCACTAAATATAAATATTTATATTTTTTATTGTAATTTCTATTTCTGATTTATAGTATTAAAAAAATTCTCACAGAAATTTATGTCTTGTTTTTTACATCTCTCTTTGATATTGTTTAATAAGAGAAAGGAAAAGATAGTTCGTCAAGCGTTGGTGGCCTAGTGGTTAGCATAGCTGCCTAACAAGCAGATGGCGAAGTTCGCTTCCCCGTCAATGCATTTGACATATGAAAAAAAAAAGTTTGTTACTAAATATAAAAAAATCGACAAAAAAAAAAATTTCCTACAGCACTTTTTTAAATTCTTATTTAATTTATTATGTGTTCTGGTTAATTGAGGGATTTTTTTCTTTAAAAGATTATCTTGCCTGACTCAGCTACTAAATAGAAGGTAAATAAACCACCAACAATTTTTTTTAAAAAAAATATTTAAAAATATTTTTTGATTTACAATCTAAAAACATTATCTGTTTTTATTAATTATTAAAAATGTGTATATTGTAATGTACTAATTTATATGGGTGCAGTATATAAGTGTATATATTTATATCACAGAACACTCTCATTCAAAATATATTATTCAGAATTGTTTACAGGCAGATTCATAACGAATCATTTTTTAAAAACTTGAAAATACAATTTTACTTTTCATTTATCAACGCACATTTCTAACAAAAAAACAATTACTTTTTTTCTCTAACCTTCAGCTATGCGTTCTGTAAATAAATCAAGTTTGATATGCAAAGACCCTGAAACGTTTTTATTTATAATATAAATGTTTAGAGTTCAGCTAATAAAGGGAATTCTCCTTTTCTGAGACTTAATGGATAAGCATTGACAAATGAAAAGTAAAATTAAATTTGCAAGTTTATTAAAATGTCTCATTATCAGTCTGATATCAAAATAATTTCAAGAAACATATTGAGAATGATAATGATCTGTCATATGATTATAATTGCTAATGTTACATATTAAAGCTGTTGAAATTAAAAATATTTAATTTAAAATAATATATAAAACATTAATCTGGCTTGATTAATTTCTCAACTATGATCACTTCTAGTAATAAGTTACAGTCCTTTTGGGTATCAGATTTGATTTATTTACAATATACAAATTTGAAGGTCAGACAAAAGAGGGAATTCTTCTTTTGTCAGACTGAATGAATGGACATTGATAAAGATAAAGTGAAATTGTATTTGCAAGTTTATCAAAATGACTCATTATGGGTCTGTCTACAAAATATATCTAAAAATGAATTTGGAATGAGAGTGTTATGTATGTTACATATTCAAACAGTAGTAAATTATGTATGTGCTGTTAATATATATATATATATATAGTAAGTGTTTTTTTATTTAGATAGATTGATAGCAGCTCAGTTATGCAAGCTTGTAAATAAACAAATTTAAGCTATTATCTGCTATTCATATTATCCACAATGAGAATTTTAAGCAAAACATAATAGCCATGGGGTCTACAGTTTATAAAAAAAATGATTAAACTGATTTTTAAAGCAAAGTTTACAAACATTCACATTTAAATAGATAAAATAACATTAAATAATAATGATATTCATCATTTATCTTATGGGGGCTATTCTAATTTGAAACCAAATAGATAAAATACTATTCTAGTTATTAGTTTTGCTACAATTTTATAAATTAGTCTGTGAATAACAACCATGTTAGCATGTAGAAGATACTATTTCATAAATAGTCAAAATAAGAGTCAAAAATCACATGACCTTATTCTCTTAAGATTGTAAGTTATTAACAATGAGGATTGTCAATTCCTCAACAAGATTTGTAATAAATTCTTAGCTAGAGAAAGTATTTAAAACATCTCTGTCAGGAACCCCCTCCCAAACCTCTGACCATGGTTTCATGATCTGGCACTCCTCAGAGAGGTGCTAAGGTATGTTCAGACACTACATCTAAAAACACCAACCCAAAACCAGCATTTAATTAAAAGTTATCTATTAAGTAGAAATCTGAAATTTTCAGATATCTACATGTCTTCAAAACCAGCTATCCAACTCAAATAGCTATATGGGGCTGAGAGATCTTCAACCATACCATATATTATTAGTCTTAGCAATATAAAATCTCATATGACTTAAGGCAGAGACTATAAATAGTCAAAATAAGAGTCATAGATCACATGATCCTATTCCCTTAAGCTTGTAAGTTATAAACAATGAGGATTTCCAATTCCTCAATAAGCTTTGTAATAAATGCTTAGCTAGAGAAAGCATACTATTTCATACTTTCTGTTTATTTGATATATTGAGATGCTGTCTTTTAATAAATTTTTGCAAATGTTAAAATACAGCTTGACTAATATAAAATACATCTGTACCCTATTACTGCTTGACTATTATGCAAACTGTTTTAATTTATGATCGATTATTTATTTTAATGGATTTAAAAATAATTTCAAAAAATAATTTTAGTAACCATTTTGTAAGATTGGTGATGTTCATAGAATAGTTATTACTATTGTATCATTCAAAGCAAAATGGTGATTTTTATGCTGTAATTGTTAAGTACAGAGTATACACATAATAGAGAATATGGTACACAATATTAGTGCTATATACAATATTTTGATTTTAAACTTAAAATACATTAATGAATGTATAGTACAGCATTTAATTTTCATTCAGCATTCTTGCAAGTCTATCAGAACATCATAAATAACATATCCAAAGTAAAAATTTTGTCATTAATGATTAGAAAACAAAAAAAAAATGTTTCATTCACTATAATAAATAATCAAAATCATATTTTAATGATAGAAAACAACCAAATGTATTAATATAGTATTAAATCTGAAAATGTTTACATTAGTTTAAAAACTGTACACTATATTTACTTTTTATTTTCAGATAATGTTGTTCCCTTAAATAGTTTTGTTTATTTCTAACATAATTATCTTTCTTTTTCTGTTTCTTCTTCATACATTTCGGGGTATTTTTGGAATACTTCTTTCTTTATGGTGTTTATTATTATACTTTATTTTTGCCTTGACATTTTTTTTAATTCATGTCTACATAACATTAAATGTTTTGTTTAAATATTCACCTCTCACATTTAGGTTTTCTATTTTGTCCTCCCTATATTTGGGACTTCTTTGTATTTTTATTTTTAAATCCATTTTATGTTATTTTTCATTTCACTTCATGTTCTTAAATTTTCTTTCTATATGCATTATATTCGTTTATTTTTTTCATTTAACTCACTTAACTCTACTCCATATTTTCATATATTTTCTCTAAATGCGTTTTGCTTTCTTTTATTTTATCAAATTCTCACTTTATAACAATTTCGTTATTGGTATACACTTTATTTTTATATATAATATGTTGCTTGTAAAATTTACTGTAACACTAATTTAGTAAAAATGATTTCTAACTGTACTCTCTAAAATTGAGAAAAATTAAAACTTAATCTTTATTTAAGAACCATCCATCACAGCTGTTTACTTATTAAATATCATGAATTTTATTAATAATTTTAGATAATGTAAATAATCTTATATTATTTTGCCTCTTTGTATTTATTAGTTGTATGTTTTCTAGACATAATTATATAACCTAATGGTAAACCACTTAATTATTCCTTAATGTGAAATTAATTTAATCCTGACTAAATCTTATATTAAATGATATAACTGTAATCATGTTTGGAAAACAAAATTTTGTGTTTTCTATTTCAATAATTCTTAGACAAGTTCTTTGAGAGAGAATAAAAATTGTTTTTTTTTTTATTCTTTAAGAACAATTCATATCTGACTAATCACTTTTTTATGTTTCATTTAATTAATAAGAAAAACTAAAAACATAATTGTTTTTGCTATATTTTAAAAGGAGCTAAATGTTTGTTACATTAAATAAAAATGAAATCTTTCTTGGCAATCTATTTTTAAAAATTTATTAAAACCAAAATAGGATAAAATTAATATTCTTTCTACTATGACCTGAATTCCTGCTTACTTTGTATTTTTTTCTTTTTCATCTTAATGGTAAAGTTATCTCAGTATTGTGTATATGTGCATACTTTCTCCTCAATCTTCTATTATACACACAAATATTCCAAGTATTGTTACTATTAAATGGAAAAAAATATTGATGAATAAAAGGAATAATTATTAATATTGGTAAATAAATTACAAATTCATTATTCATAAGTGTTAATATGAATTGAATATAATAAAAAAATTTTAATATTTACTTTATATTTTTTGGGGATGTATATATTTTTTTCTTTTTTTTTCTATTTTATCAAAGTGCAAAAAATTTGAACCTTCTCTTTTATTTGGATGCATTTACACAGTGCTACATATAATGATTGAGGTTAAATGCTATGAAAACATATTTTTGAAAGCAAAATTGTTTGCAACTATAACATGAAGTTTTTATGTCCAATTAATTTTTAGCTTAACAGATTAATAGTGACAAATTACATATTACATGTTGTTAGTGTAGACAACTATCAACCTTTCTGTAAATTTTAAGCTAAAAATTTTATAACTATTATTGCAATTACATGATTATATTTACTACTATGTGTTAGTATTTTAAATAATATTTTAGTTCTCGTAATATTTAAAGTATTTTTTTCCAAAGAAGAGATAAATATATAACTGTTGAAAATCTGAATATTATGTGAAGAATTCTTATTTTTTAGGATAATTTGATTTATTAAAAATATTTATTCTTTATATGTAATATAAAAAGACTTTGTATGAAAAATGATAAAATACAATTGCATTTTATTATTCCCAAACTATAACTATTTTTTTTTTACTATGGAAGAAATCAGAATAAAGAGACTCATATATTTTTTTTACTTATTAATGTTTGCAACTAAATATTTATTTTAATAAAGAAAAACTATATTTAATGACTTTCCGACATTAGTATTAAATTAGTGATACTTATTTAATAGTGCGTTGCATTGAAAATATATTTTTTTTTGATATGCAATTAGGAGCTTTTCTTGATTTGTGATTTTCATCAGAATAAAAAAATAGGTGGTTATATATCAATAATGTAAATTTTAACATTCATTATAAATCTACTATATTTTTATATATACCCATACAATGCTGAAAATTAAACGTAAATACTAATTTTAATATTTAAAATATTCATTAAAAATTAGGAAAAGTTTTATATAAATTAAGACTATTTTTAATAGTAATAACGATGTAAACACATGCTCATTTAATTTATTTTTTAGTATAGTTGGTTTTGTTCTTATAATTAATCATGTAGTTTTTTTTTTAATTTGCTTTACTAAATTAAAATGTTAATCGATAAAACATTAACAAATTATTTAAAAGTTTATATTGTAGCAATTAAAAATTAAACAATTACTAGTTCCGATTACTTCCGCCACTTTATTCGTTCAAAATGTGGGTCTACACATTTAATCATTTCTTTTTCATTTCCTTTACATGATTTTATTTTTCTAGGAAGTAAAAAGTTAATGTTAAGTTCATTCTCTCATTAATTTCTAAATAAAATAACATCAAAATTCAATTAGAAAAATTAAGATTAATAAAAAAAGAAAATGCAAAATATAATATTCTATTAATTAATTTTATTAATTTAGAATAATTCATTGAATTCTATTTTTGGTTTAAATTCTGCATTAAAATATGTGTATATTTTAATTTAAATAATTTCCTCTGTTTACTTTTTGCTTTAATGTATTAATATTTACGAATCAATATAAAATATTAAATAATTTATGTTATGACAATGGTCTGTGGCTTTCCTAAAAATTCAAAGAATTATTTATATCTATATTAAAAGTTGTCTAACAATATAAAATGACACTAAAGGTAATTACTGTATTATTACAAGATCATTTTTCTGGACAAATTATGGAGAAGGCTAGTATTCAGAATAAAATATAATTATTTCACTCATTTGTTTTGTTACATTTTTTTATATTATAATGTTCAAATATTTTATTCCACAGTACAATTGTCAACAATAATATATATATATGATTTATCAACAATTATATATATATATATATATATATATATATATATATATATATATATATATATATATATATGTGTGTGTGTGTGTGTGTGTAAATAAACATATAGTCAAGAAAGTATGCTACTGGATACATAAATAGGTAGGCATGTGGTAATTAAATAGATAATAAAAAAGATAGGTAAATAGATAGGCAGATAGATAAATAAATAGGTAGACAGACAGATAGATAGATAGATAGATAGATAGATAGATAGATAGATAGATAGATAGATAGATAGATAGATAGATAGATAGATAGATAGATAGATAGATAGATAGATAGATAGATAGATAGATAGATAGATAGATAGATAGATATAGATAGATGGATAGAGAGGGAGAGAGATAGATAGACAGATAGATAGATAGATAGATAGATAGATAGATAGATAGATAGATAGACAGATAGACAGACAGACAGACAGATAGACGAATAGATAGATAGATAGATAGATAGATAGATAGATAGATAGATAGATAGATAGATAGATAGATAGATAGATAGATAGATAGATAGATAGATAGATAGATAGATAGATAGATAGACAGACAGACAGACAAACAGATAGATAGATAAATAGATAGATAGATAGATAGATAGATAGATAGATAGATAGATAGATAGATAGATAGATAGATAGATAGATAGATAGATAGATGGAAGGATAGATGGATAGATAGATGGATAGATAAATAGATAGATAGATAGATAGATAGATAGATAGAGAGAGAGAGATAGACAGATAGATAGATAGATAGATAGATAGATAGATAGATAGATAGATAGATAGATAGATAGATAGATAGATAGATAGATAGATAGATAGACAGACAGACAGATAGACGAATAGATAGATAGATAGATAGATAGATAGATAGATAGATAGATAGATAGATAGATAGATAGATAGATAGATAGATAGATAGATAGATAGATAGATAGATAGATAGATAGATAGATAGATAGATAGATAGATAGATAGATAGATAGATAGATAGATAGATAGATAGATAGATAGATAGATAGATAGATAGATAGATGAGTGCAAGTATTGATGAATAGTTAGATAATTAAGTACATACAATCTTAATAAAAATTAAAATTTTTAATTAGCTTTCTAATTTTCATGTATTTTCTATGGTTTCGTACACAATTATTTCTGAAAAATGTAATTAAATTTTCATCATTTTTAAATAATTTAAATACTGATTTTAATTTAGTAGCAAGACTACTAAAATAAAATAAAATTGAAAGTAGTCTAAAAATTGTTAATTAAAAATATAACGTATAAAATTGACTTTTATTGCGTTTTAATATTACATTTTGAAATAAAAGAAAAAATATATTTTTTATTATATGTAATAAATAGATTGCTAATAATAAAGTGCATCAATCAAGAAACAAATTCCTATTGCAGATATTTAGTATTTTAGCCAGTTCAAGTCAAAATTTCCAGTAGAGTATTATAATCATGTCTTTTAGATGCTGTCACAGTTAATTAATTTTTTTAATTATGTACAGAGATTGTTTTATTGGTATTTAAATTTAAATGTCTCATATGCCATTTGTAATAGATTAAAAATGATATCATGTAAAAGTATTGTAAATAATCGGAAATAAATAAGAATACCAATTATAGCGTTCACTGTTGGTACATAGCACCAAACTATAATCCATGTTTATATTAAGCAGTTATTTTAATTGATTTCGAGTATATCATCAAAAAGATTCAACAATGAGATGAATGTAAGGCTTGTAATAATTCATTGTACATGCATGTGAAGAAGTAATTGTAACTGAATGATATTAGCTGCATAATTCTAATAAGCATGTGCAATGAGCATATAAATATGCTGCAAATATGCAGACATAAAGAAAATGAACTGATCAGATTCTACTGGCTACAATAAATTGCAGCTTATGTTATTTAAATTAGTGGATTTTAAAAGAGAATATGCAGAAATATTCTGTCAGTTTATAATATATTTTTAACTATATGGTTTTAAAGATAATGATATACTATTAACACACACATAAACAATATTTTTCTATTGATTGAACAAAAGTCTTTTCTGGACATGTGTGCAAGAACAAACACACAAAATATTTATCAACTATTTAAATAAAGTCATTATAATAATTTAAAATAATAATTAACAAGGTTCTTACTTAATTAGTAGTAATAATTAAAATTAAATATCTAATTTAAATATTCTATAAGAATATAAATACATTATTATATCTGATTCTGACTAATTTCAATGTATGATATAGACATTAATTAATTAAACAAAGTAAAAAACATAAATGTTGTAATATAGTGTAAATAGTAGTTTACATTTATATCAATCATAATGTAATCAGATATGTGGTTATGTTTATTAATCATATATTTTAATTTGTAGTTATTACATTGATGCAAAATTGTAATCAGAATTATTCTTTCACATTTAAATGATACATTTTATGCTTTTCTATAGAAATTATAAGTATATATTAAGTGTAGTTAAAAACTTTAGAATATTTATTTATCTATTAGTATAATATAATCTTAAAATAAAATGCATTTGTCCCTCTTTTTAGAATTTTTAAATCATTTTATTGCAATTAGAAAATCAATTTTTTTTTTTGTTTTTTTTTTATCTTTTTCAAGTTAAAATCAAATTTTAAATATGAAATTCCATATATTTAATTTCAATTGAATTGCATGAAAATTGGTATATATCTAAGTTGTACTATCTTAATCCATTTGTAACCCTTAACTTTTCAGTATGTCATATAGTATTGTAATAATTCAACACAATTGAAATAAAACAACTAAATAAAAATAATAAATATTTTCTTTATTGAACCAGTTTTTGCCCTATATTAGGGCCTTTTCATATTACACTTTTGTCATGTGATTATATTAAAAAAGTGTATTTTGAAAAGGCCCTAACATAGGGTGAAAATCAGTTCAATAAAGAAAATATTTATTATTTTTATATAGTTGTTTTATTTCAGTTGTGTTGAGCTATTATTAATTGTTGAAAACAACATTATGGACAAATTTATGTTTGACCATTATTAAAGAATAGTATTGTAAATATGGAATAGAGAAAAGGAAAATATAAAAATATTTAAAATCTTCATGTATCACAATTGACAATTACTTTTAGAACTTTGATTTGTTTTAAATATTAATAATGAGAGAGCACTATAATTCTTTTTTTCAATTGAATAATATTTTAACCATTCTAAACTCTTAACTATATACATATTTAGTAGATGTACATAATTATATATGTATAATAAATCAATAATTACATTTTCTATTTAAAATTATTTGATACTTTTTTATTTTTATTTTAAAACAATTGTTTTTTAAAAAAAATCTAAACTAGAAAACTTGCATATTCTTAAAAAAAATCTCACAATAATTATTTATTACATTGACCATGAATTTTGTTTTTTAACATTTTTTTTTAAAAAAAAACTTTAAAATAAAAATAAAACTATCAAATAATTTAAATAGAAAACATAGTTACTGATTTATTATAACTATATAATTATGTACACATACAATATATATATATATATATATATATATATATTGTATGTGTATTATATATGTATATACATATATATATATATATATATATATATATATATTGTAATGGGCACAGATGACATTACATTGTTTTTTATTAGTAAACATGAAAATAATAAAAGTTCGCAAAGAAAAACTTCTTTTTTAAGAATTAAAAATTGAAAATTAAAAAAATCTATCTTAAACTCATATATATATATATATATATATAAAATTGCACAGATGAAAAAAAAAATTAAAATAAAACTTTATTAAAAATAGAAAAGGTATTTTAAAAACAAAAACTCAAAAAGATTTAGAGATAAAAATATATCTTTAATTTTGAAAAACACATTAATTAATCAGAAATGAAAATGATTGTTTTAATTAGTTAAATGTAAACTAGCCTTGGGCATTTAAATGTATAAGCAACGGTCAGATAGGAGAGAAAAACAATGGAATTGGACCTCAGCGAAAGGACCATCACATCAATGATGTAATGTCAATTGAATCCTTAAAATTAATATAAAATGAAAAGTTTGGAAAATATTAGTTAGTTATTACAAGATGACAGATATGTGTTAAGTTGGAGAGGGTTGGAGGAGAAGGGATTGAAAGATGCACTTTCAATTCCTTCAGTTGTTCAAAAAAAATGAAACATTGTTTTCCAATATCGCAGACCACAGGACATCAAGGCGTGGAAGAATACCATCAACCATAAAAGACCAATGGTTAACTGCACACCGATCTCCTTATGACTTCATGAGAATTAACACCTTCCATTACAAAAAAATCAGAGACTATGGACATTTTTCAAAACAGTAAGAAATATGTAGTTAATGAACATTTGAAAACATTAAGAACTTTAAAATATAAACTTTCTCCATATTTAAAAAAAAATAGAAATAGATTCCTATATGAACAAACTAAATAATTTATTAATTAGTTATAATTTTATTTGATGTATTTCTTTTTTGTAAAATCATTTTCATTTAATATTTTTTTGTTCTTTATGTTTTATTTATGATTTTTGTTTTGCGATAAATTAAATTATATAAATGTTAAACTAAAGTCGGGCATGAATGGCTACATAGATTTGTAAAGTTATATTAGGGTAGGATAATCTTAGGGTATTTGTTTTGTAGTTAAATTGAGTCAATGGATTGGATATATTGGTGTAATTAGTAGATGTAGAATTAGGTTCGCTATGGGCAGAATCACTTTATATGCTGCACACTTCCTTTTTGGCCTATGGAATGCGAGTTGTAAGTTGGAAAAATGACTGCAGTATTTTCCTATGGAGTTTTTTTTATTGCTCTTCTTGTCAGATAGATGCAGTATTCCTATCTGACGAGAGACAATTTCTTCTCTTAACCTTTTGTGCTGCTGTATTTCGTATTACATTGAATGCATCGATATATCAGAGGAATTGATGTTAGTTTGACTGCGAACTTTTGGCCTAAGGTTAAATAAGGATAGAATATTTTCTTTCAAATGCAAATCTATGTAGACAATTCATACTCGACACTCTAAATAAAAATGCATTAAATTTAAGTTGGGTATGAAAGTTGCATGGATTCGTTATAGGTTAATTATGTTTTTGGTTTTCATATTTGATCAAAATATATAGACATTCAGTAAATAATGATACCTTACAGTGAGTATCTATAATGTATTTATTCAGATGTCTTTTAAGTTATTGGTGTCACTGCGGTATCTTATGATGAATACAAGTAGGTTTCTTGTATTCCCTATGCAATTGATGGTATCAATGATTTTGTATTTTGATTGTTTATGTTTATTTTGAAATGTTTTTGACTGTGTAATCTATGTAACCGATCTATACTCAACATTATAAAACAAACTTTTATAAATCCATCTGTGCGAACTTATAATAGTATAAAAATTAAAATGTAAATTAAAATCTTAAAATAAAAGTTAAAAATAATGTTAAATGTTAAAGTAAACATACTAAAATAATAATGTTAAATTTTATTTATACATGTGCATAAATAAATGTTTGTGTGTATAATTACTGGCAGTGGCTTATTTTATTCTTTTTTATATATTCTTAGATAAGAATTTATTATAAATATAAATCTCTGCTATTTCAATGAGCTAGTAACAATAGGCTAATGACCGGAATCAACCAATATAAATTTTGTTTTTTTGACTTACATATCTGCCTACTTTATAATTTTTTTAGGTTCAAATGCCTAGATGGTGCCCTGTAGTGCAGATTATGTTAAGTCTATTCTCCGGATCATTAATATATATATATATATATATATATATATAATGATCCGGATATATATATATATATATATATATATATTATAACCTACACTCCCAACACCGCTTATACACATTACATGTGCAAAATGCCCAGGTGCCAGTTCTATTAATAAATAGAACAACATAACAAAATATATAATACAAAATTATTACTGAGACTCTATATTTAAGTTTATGTTCATCTCAGCTCAGTGGGAGGCTATAGGCAGTTCATAAGATATAAAATAATAAATGAACAAAAGAAGAAATATTACAAAACATTTAACGTAATGTAAATTCCTTTGTTAATTAATTGTATGATAAAGAATCATAATGTTTATTTGGTACAGTCTATTAAAATATACTTTAAACTTAATTTCTTCCTTCATCCAAGTATAACATATATCAGCTTGTTATAATTATATTCTTAAACAATTCTATGACTTTGCATATCATAATCTAAACATCTACTTTAATGCCAATCAAGAAATAAACAATAAGATCTCAGAGAATTTTAACAAACACAGGTGAATTAAATAAACTACATTGGCTTATAAATTGCAATTCTAAAGTATGATAAAATGTAATGAAACAAATTGACTAAAATATTTTACTGTGTTTCAATAAAAAGATAATGACAGAGATATGGTATTTTAATCTCGTATCATCATCTAACAAATATACTTGGCAACCTTTCTAATATGTTTATCAAGTGGCAAATGTTCTTTTATAATGTTTGGATTAAGAAAAACAATATTGTCAGACACCAGAAAATTTAGTATTATAACTGTAAAATAATATATCTATTTTGTAGTAGATTTATGAAATGTGGAGATGTGGAAATGGAAATACAAATCTACACAAGAATAACTCAAGACACAGTTTTTAAGATTTTAAATAACTAAAACAAATCATTTATTACAATAAAATAAACTTGGTTTAACATGATATTTACAAATGGACTATTTGTCTTACAGATTTTTAAATTATCAAATAAACTTTGAGCATCAGTTTGGGATTATCCCTACTATCAAAGCAAATTAATGACAAAACTTAAATATCCTGACTTCGAACACATGCTTTGCCTACATGTTTCATCTACATGACAATAAATAAATAACATGTTATATTATTAGCACACAAAAAAATTCATTTGAAAGGATAAATCAAATTAATTATATTTGGCTCTCAATAAAGCAACTTTCTCTAATTTACAAAATAATCACTTTCAATTATGTATACCTTTCATGCATAGCAACAAAATTATGTTTATTCTGATGATTTGATGATTTATAATCTTTATTTAAATTAATACACTGTATTTTAAAATATTTATTTCCCGTTTTAATCTCAATACTTTATACTTCTATTTAAATGAATGTAATGTATTTCAAAAGCATTTATTTCTCATTTTAATTTCAATAATTCTATACTTTGTATATGCGATATTTTTTATATTATGCGTGTGTGCGCATGTTCAAGCAGCAATAATATAAAACAATCTTTTCTATAAACTCTCTATTCATCAATAAAATATCATAGAATTATTTTATTTTGGACAATATCATAATTCATCAATGAAATAGGACACTAATACTATGTCAAGAATTAATCTAACAATTTATCTGGCCACCTATTAATTAACACACACAGCTATATTTTCATGATTATACATACTATACATTATAAGGGAATTCTACATGAGGAGCAGATAAACTCTTACTGAACACTTCTACAATAATTCATCTGATTCTAAATATACTTTTTGTGGAGAACATTTACTCATCACCAAGAATCTAAGAAAATGTCACATAACTTCCTAAGCATCATTTAATCATACTTCAACAATAATTCATCTACTTCTAAATACATTATTGGTGGTGACTTTTTCCTCATCACCAGGCTCTAAGAAAACATCACTTCAAAATATCATTTAATCATACACATATAATATAAACTAGGCTCTACTCATGGAAAATTATTAACATAGTCTAAATAAGCAAAATCTTTTATCCCTACAGACATTATAATGCAATCAGAATTCTTTCTATTCTCATAGCGTTTCTAAATATTGAACATTATAAATACACACTGGCAGATAAATACATACAGATAACATACCAATCCGTTCAACTCAGTAGAATATGACAGCATCCGAAATTTATACATAAAATATTCATAAACTGAACTTTATCAAACAAATGTCATAATTGTGCAAAACAAGGACACACCCGCGAACAAAAATATATAAAATTAACTATAAACTACATACTATGCAGGCAACACAGTAATTAAATATTGCATTAAGGTATAACTTTTAATTCAAAATAAACTTTAGGTTACTTTTAAAATTTAATATTTATAATTATTATGAACGAACTTTCTTTCATATCTTGCAAACTATTTCTATTATACGTTCGTTGATTCAAAAAAAAAAAATTCTCACTTTGAGATAATAAAGTATGCAATATAAATATAAACATCTCTAATAATGTATTTAAAAAAAAATATTTCTTTTACCTTCATAAAAGAACAATAAAACCTATTTGAACACAATCAATTTTTACCAGTGTATTCCTCATTCGGATACGCTTCAGAGACAGTCTTGAAGATCAAACTAACCCAAATTTTAAATAAACATAATAATAAATACACCTATCTACCTATCATATACATTAATTATGGCAAGCAATAAAAAATAATAAAGAAACAAAGATTATTAGTTTTGTAACTTAAAATAAAAATCCACTTGCAAAGCTCTGTTCCAGGTTTATGAAACAATATGGGACACATTCCAAACTGAATTTAAATTAAAATAAACTGCTGTAGGATACCCAAACAAATATAATCATGCTTAAATAGGAATCACCATCTCCAATGTTCAGACCGAAGTTATTTGAGTTAATATACCATACATAAGCAATAAATTTATCTTCTATATTATACTGAAAATATAAGACATTCTCTGTTGTAATTCCAAATTAAATATGCAATTATCCTTAGTATTTTTCTGGGATAGCATTTGACACTTTATAGTCTATTATATGCATGGTTTATTCTTTATATTGTCAATTAAGATACCATGTTTCCTTAGTAATTCTTCAATTAATAATACTTTGTTTTATTTTCCATCTTTATCGAAGAGAACAAAAATTACCCACATTTCTATCCTTCCATTCGATTTAAGTAAATACTTAATTTGAAGTAGCTCACATTTTATTTTCATTTAAAATACATATTATTTCCGGAAATACCAGACAAAAAAATACTGTCATCTCTTTATGATGAATTTAAACATGGCATGATTCATCAAAATATGCATATCCTTAATTTTATGTTTAACACCACAGAAAAAAATGAAGAATTAAAATATATTCTGTAAAATAGTTCTGCATGCATTTTCCAGATATATTAAAAAAAAACACTTATCGTTTAATGATACAACAATAATAATCACGCAATTTATTCTTATTTAAAATGACAATTAAGTGAAGTAATGTAGACTGGACGTTATTAACATACATTTTAAAAGAACAATAGTTATGAAGGGGTTAATTCAAAATGTTTAAATTAAGAAGAATAAAGTGAACTGGGTACCTTTTTAAAATTTAGAACTGCATTCTAAAATTAACTTGTCCCATAATAAATTTCTTGAGATCGTTTTGAAATTTTACTCCAAAGTCTTTTTAAAATCAATTTGACTTCAGCAACTGGTTTTACTTTCACAATAATGAGCCACTGTTTTTTTGGCTACAATGACATTACATAATAAGCAAATTTTCCACTGGAGATCTTTGTTAAATAGCTTTCTTTAGCAAAGTCCATTTCCTTCCACAAGGTTACTTCCATGCTTCTCTTCTAGCCAAGCTAATTACATATTCAAAAAAATCTTTTCAAAAAAAAAATCACTTTCATTTTTAAAATTAAAATGAAGATAAAAATAATAATAAGAAGAAAATAAATAGCTTTTACAAACTTGAAAGAAAAATGAATATTAATTAACTATTAAATAAAATGATTAATAATTTATTTAATTTGTAAAATACCCATTGATTCAACTATCTATTAATCATTGGAAATAAATATATATTTGTTAAATTATTTAAGATAACTACTGTAACTTAAATGTTTTTATTGTGAATGTACTATTGTTTGCTGTTATTAAAGATGAAAATGAAATGAAACATAATACAGACATATATGCATGCACATCTACAGCAACCTAAATATTAAACTATCTTAACTAAATATAATTGAAATGGCTATTAATTGTTGACAAAAGGATAAGCATTAATGAATAAAGAATTATGAAACTATTCAACCAATACTACAATAATATAAAATAACGCATCTTTCTGACAAAATGTATCAATTCCATTAATAAACAACACCTCTTCCTTACATTCAATACCTCATTAACCACACTAATAATAATGAAATCAAGTGGTCAATAAACTGCATAAGCAACCCATATCCACACTTTAAACAGTCTCCAGCAAAAAAAAATTAAAATTCTAAGGCTATTTCATTTTTTTTTAATATAATATAACTATTCAGTGCAGGTACAAAGTATCTTAAACCATTGTGCCCATTCAGATGTCACTATATATATATATATATATATATATATATATATATATGATATATATATATATATATATATATACATACTAGAGATTGATGCAGAAATATCTAGTAACTTATCTACACTATATATGTGATATTGATTTAAAGTAAAATTATATGTATTAAGTGAAGTATATATATATATATATATATATATATATATTTATATTGTAACTTTCTTTTAAGCTTGCATTTAAATGATCATTAGATGACACTTATCAATAGCTCTAAACAAGCTTTATTTTTATAAGTGCCAAAAGAGAAACAATTCGAAATCTCTATTGTTAAGTTTCTATTTTCAGACCAATTCATTTCAAGCTTATGGCTTACATCAGTGGAGGCCTGAAACTTTAGAAACTAGATATAAAATACTAACTCAAAAGTCGGCACTTATAAAACACATTTCTATCAATCTGAAAGTCTGAACTGTTCAGAAATGTAAATGTCTCCACATCCAGTTTTTCAAACCAGATAGCTATATGGGTCTGAATTCAACTCAGTTTCACCATATAGTAAAAGTATCTGCAATATAGCATCACAAAATCCTTCAAAGGTACACTTATAATAATTAATAAAACAAGTCATAAATTTTGTAACTTGCTTTTAAACTTGCATTTAAATGATCACTACATGGACCTTACCAATAGCTCTAAACAAGCTTTATTTTTATAAGTGCTGAAAGAGAAAGACTTCAAAATCTCTATCCTTAAGTTCCTACCTACAGACCAAAATAACAGAGATGTTATTGAGAGTTGAACTTTTATAACAGAATATAAACATAAAAAAGAAAGAAGTCACTATTATATATATTCACTTTCACATTTTTTTCATACTGTAAACAAATTTATATATAATTTTATTCACTTTTTTATTATTATTTTGTAAAGTTATTAATACCAATCTTTTATTTTCTATGACTGTATAGTGTTTATAGTAAGGTTTTATTTTAATATATTGTGACATCACCAAAATTTTACCTTTTATTTATTGCTTTTCTAATTATTACTTATTTTTTAATTTTTGAAATTAAATTTCTGATAAATATTTAAAAAATGTTTAATCAAAAATAGTTTTAATTTTTTAAAAGGTAAACGAGAAAGAGAATCTCTGGTGAAAAATTTACTGCTAAATTAAATTATTAGCATTTGGTTGATTTTTTTTTTTTGATCAGTGATTCAATTATGAATTGAAGTATATGGCTTAGTGTATATACAACAATTCTCTAGAATAAGAAGTTGTGAAATTAAAAATGGCATTTTGATCCTTCTTTGAAGCTTTAAAAGAATCAAGAATAGTAAATTTTATGGTTCATTACATACATACTTGTTGTTAAGTTGCTATTATTATGTGATTATTTATATGACACCATGTGGCCTCAAACAGCATGAAGTGTTTACTGGCCTTTTACACTTGAATGTAATTTCTTTTAGCTGTCTGCTAGTTTTCAACTGAAATATCAGTTGACTTTTATTTATAGGTAAGACAGATGTGTGTGAATGGTTTTTGTTAGTTATTTACAATCATGACAGACAAAACTAAAATGTTAGATGTAATATGTTAGACTATTTCCATCATCTATGAGTAAATGTTGAATGTATGGAAAATTTTAAACTTTCCAAATACAAACAACTTGTTAGTAATAACACACAAATTGGCAAAACATGTTAGTTATTTGTGTGTTATTACTAACAAGTGTTTTGTATTTGGAAAGTTTAAATAGTTTAAAATCGTCGATACATTCAACATTCACTCATAGATGATGGAAATAGTCTAACATATCACGTCTAATAATATACCATCATCACAAACATTCATACAAAAACTGAATTGTGACTTAATTCTTGATGCCTGTAAAGTTGCAACTAAAGTGGCAGTTAGCATCAGAAGTTAGACATGCTAAATATTTTTTAATTTCAGACCCAGGCTGCTAATCAGTGATGAGTTATTATTTAGATATTTGTAACTCCTAATAGCTTTTAAGTAAATAATGTTTTCATAAATTATAACTAAATAATATTAGACAAAAATTGTGAAACTTAAAAATCAGAAGAAAAGGAAAACAGGCAATTGATTTAAAAAATAAATATGTACTTTACTACAAAGGCACAAATACTGAAAACACAAATAAAGTGAGATTCAATATAAGTAGATGAAAGAATAATACTGTGAACATTGATGGTATATAAGGCCGAGTAGCAAGATTACTTTTTCAAAATAATGGAAGATACCAAATGTAGATAATACATTTTATGCCCAACAAGTTGTCTTAAAAAATTTTTGATCAGATCAAGCATTACTTTAAAAGTGTCATGAAGGATTTTAATGCTAAAATAAACTTGTTGTGGTAAATTTCATTGTAATAATAGAAATAAGAGTATGGCGCAGACATGTAAAGTTTGTAAAAAAAAAAAAAATACTACATATTATTAAAGCTTTCTTTAAGAAAAATGCTAAATGGAAATGAACATATAAGTCCAAATAAAAATGTAGAAGACTTGGGTTATATTTTCTCTAGCATAAAATATGTAATTCCAAATTGTAATGTTCTTAATAGATTTAAGACAAATTTGAAATATTTAAGATACGTATAAGTGGAAATTTAGTCAGATGAAAACTATTAAGAAAGGCATTATCTTCCGGATCACTCTAATGAATTTAAATTAGAACATATAAATTATTTTAAATAATAACAGAATTTGAAGATGATACAGACTTGAGTGAAATTGATATGTATATAAAGGACATTCTATTAACAACTCAAAACAAGATGGTATAAAATAGTAATAATTTCCTAGGAAATTTTCTACTGATGCAAGATAATATATTTTTTAAAATAAATGAAAATTTAAAAATGATTTAGTAAAAATATTTAATATGTAGAAATTTATAAAATATGATGAAAAAATTAGTAATAATAAAAGGAAATATATGTCAATTGATAACATATGCTTTAGAAAAAAATAAAAGATTCAAATGTATAAAGCAACATTTTGGAATTAGAAATAAATATGATTTAGAAGTAATTAAACAAATATAGAATTATTTTTTTAAAAATGGAATGTTATAAAATGTGTGATAAAGGTTTTGAAGAATTATATAGTAATAAAAAAGAAGAAAAGAAGTTACCCCTAACAATTTCTTAATTTTCAGAATCTCCAAGAACTGTAAATGAGTACATGATGCATACAATTAAATCCATGAGAAAGAAAAAGTCTAGTAAATAAGGGAATTATTATCAATATCTAAAAAAAGTAGGTGAAGGAATAGAATAATTATTGGCAAAGTTATATACCAAATGTGCTATAATATTAATATTTTAAATGATGTGAAAGCAGATATTATCAAATATAAAGTAACCAGTCTTCTACTAGTTTTATACAAAATCTTTAGAAAGATAACTATAACTCATCTTCAGAAAACTTTGGATTTAATAATAAAAAAATAATGGATTAAAAAGTACGTAGAGCATCATGTTATCATTTCCAAGTATTGAAATGAGTTGTGGATAGAATTAATGAATAGGTATTACCACAATGTTTAGAATGTGTAGATTATGAAAAGGTCTTTGATTATATAAAAAATTTCCATAGTAATTAAGACTTTGAATCATCAAAATATAATCACAAGTTGTATTTTCAAAAGTATTTAGCAACTGAACTAGCAATGATTAGAATATAATGTGACATCATGATGATTAACATTGAAAATGATATATGTCAGGATGATTTCATATTTCCAAAACTTTTACAGCAGTTTTAAAAAAAAAAACATTTTATAAAAGAAAATGGAAGGATAAAAAAGAAAACTAAACAGAGATTATTTAAATCATATAAATTAAGAAGATATGTGGTGGTATTAGTAAAATGTAAAATATGTGTTAATGCAAAACTAGAGAGACAAAAATTATTAAGAAAAATAATATTTACAATTGATATTCCTAATCGTCAGAAACATTCTAATGAATTTAAATTTGAACTTACAAATCAGTTTCAAGTATTAGTAGATTTTGAACATGATTCAGATTTGAATGAAATTAATATGAAAATAAATGATACCCTTTTAAAAGCTGCAACAAAGTTAGCTGGCAAAAAAAGCAGCAATTGCCCAATATAATGTCTACTAAGACTAGAGAATTCATGAAAAAGAAGGAATATGAAGATATACAAAAATGATGTATTAAAAAGATTGAATATCTCGAATTTTGTAAAATGATGCAGAGAAGAGTTGAAAATGATATAAAAAAATATAACTGTGAACTAGCAAGAAAGCTGTAGAAGAAAATAAAAGTCTCAAAAATGTAAAACAACATTTTGGTATTGGTAGGAAATTTATATCTGTAATAAAATAAAAGGTGGAATTATTACTCAAAAAAGAGATGACATTATGAAATGGTATAGCAATAAAAACAAGTACTTCCTATATCTATTAAATCTTCCAAATTGCCCAGAATTTTAAATGAAGAAGTGAGATATGCAATTAAATGAATGAAGAAAGAAAAGGCTCCAGGTAATAATGGAATTATAATTGATATATTAAAAGAAGCAGGTGAAGAAATATTTTTTTTTTGCAAAGTTATATACCAAATATCTAAATGATAAAGATGTACCAGTTGATTGGAAGAATGCAATAATAATAATATTTAAAAAAGGTGATAAAGAATATATTAGAAAATATAGACCTATCAGCCTTTCATCAGTATTATACATAATTTTTACCAAGATAATTACAACGCGTCTATAGAGAACATTGGATTTCCATCAACCAAGAAAGCAAGCTGGATTTAAAAGTGGTTTTAGTACAGTAGATACTATCCAAGTATTGAGAGAAGTTATAGAAAAGACAAATGAATATGAGTTGTCATTATGTTCTGGATTTGTACATTATAAAAAGGCATTTCATTCTATAAACATTTCTTAATTGATTAAAGCATTGGATCATCAAGGTATAGATCCAGGATATTGTCATATTTTAAAGAATATTTATAAAAATCCAACAGCAACAATTAGATCACAGAATGATACTGGGAAAGTCACAAGGTGACTCCATATCTCCAAAACTTTTTACAGCAGTGCTGCAAGAAGTATTTCATGGATTAAAATGGGAACCTAAAAAAGTAAAAGTAAATGGAGATTATTTAAGCCATTTAGATTTTGCAGATGATGTAGTTGCTTTTACAGATAATGCTTCAGAGCTGCAGAAAATGTTTCAGGAGTTATCAGATGAAAGTAGAAAAGTAGTACTAAAGGTAAATGTTAAGAAGACTAAAGTAAAGTTTAATCGATTTCTCAAAATATGAAAATAAAGATTGAATACGATGAATTAAAAGATGTTAACAGTAACAAATATCTTGGTCAGAATATTAATACAGATGAAAACATAATAGATAAAATAAATCATAGAATTAAACTTGGTTGGAGTGCTTTTGGTATAAATAACTTGATACTAAAAGAAAATATGCCTATGTGTTTGAAAAGGAAGGTTTTTAACAAATGTGTTTTGTCAGTTCTTACTTATGGATCTGAGACTTAGACACTTAATAGAAGAGCAATACAGAGACTTCAAACCACTCAAAGAAGTATGAAAAGATGCATGCTGGAAGGAAGAAAAAGAGATTAAAAATACAATGTATTAGTAAGAGAACAAACAGATGTTACTGACCTCATTGAAAAAATTAAAAGATTGAAGTGGAGTTGGGCTGGTCATATTGCTAGCAGATATGATAAATAGATGGACAATTTAAGTCTTAAATGGGATTCCAAGAGATGATGAAATACTTAGAGAAAGACCACATGTGAGATGGATGGATGAGATGAGAAGGTGTGCAGGAGTGATTGCATAATTTTTACTTGGTAGGCAATTTATACATTTGTCATTAAAAGATTTCTAACCAAAAAATGTTTTTATTTATTATTAATTTATGGGACAATTTAATATTAAAGATATAATTTATTAGATAGGCACTATTTATACATCATTTAATAGTTGGAGTGAAAAGAAGAGATGGGGATGTGCAATTTAAAAAATACATTAGAAAGTAAAAATAGATGGTCATCGTTTTACACTAACAAGTTGGAACTAAACAGTTCATAAAATTAAAATTATAAATTGTAAAAAAAATAAAATGATTTAAGAATTAAAATATTAAACAATCAGTTTAATTAAAAAAATTGTATATGTGAAATATATGTGTGTGTATTTGATCTAGTTATAGATTATAATTATAAAGTTCACAAGTAACCTAATGATTATTCCGTGTCTCTCGTAAGGAACTACTCTAAAGAAGAAATTAATTTGTTTTAATAGTCTATTCATAGCAGCCAAAATTTCGGTCAATATTTTGGGTTTGAAGTTGGTCTGCTATACCTTTTTTATTATTATAATAGAAAAAGTAAAAGGGGAGATAGATATTTCTGTTATTTATTCTGAGGAGAGAACTTTCTGTCATTTGTTCTTTGGTGTGATTTTCATGAGTGTAGATTTACTAAAGTAATTACGAAAGGGATTTAAGTGATATCTATAATGACAAGAATGCAGAAATGAATTGGGCATGTGTTTTTTTTTTTGAGAGAGAGAGCAGAAGTTTAAAATGTGCAAGGAAGAAAAAGGAACAATAGCTAATTAATCGGAAAACACTTACCAGATATTAGAACATCAATAGAATGTTATTCTGGGGGGGGGGGAGTGAAAGATGACAGACACTATAAGAGCTCTGCTCCTTTGTAGTGGCTGGTAGCTGTATCTCAATAACTTTAGCTGGTTTTATTTTGATCTTTCTTGCAAGTCTCTCATCATCGGTTATAGAGAAGCTTTGCTTTAAAAGTTTTAAAAAGAAACATTTTTTTTGAAAAGAAAGAAATCATTTATTCTTAATTATTTTGTCTGTCTCTTGAAGAATAAATTTGCCAAATTTAATAATATAGAAAAAGTGATGACTCTCGAGTAAAGTTTAAGTTAGGTATACATTGATCCCCGAAAATTAATCAATGGTTATGATTGTCTCCCCTAATTTATCAGAAGTCAAAAAAATAAAATTTAAAATACAGAAAATAAAAAATCTAAATTTTGATTTTGTATATAAAGCATTAAACCTGAATGCTATAATTTCATATAAAGCATTAAATATGAATATTAAGTGAATTGAAAAATACACTAGAAGTGAACTTATATAATTAAAAATTAAAACAAATTTTATTCAGCTGTAATCCACAGAAACCAAAATGAGGAAATCTTCTCAGCAGTGTAAAAACTTTATACCTTTTGCATAGGAATCAAACTCTATCACAAGGACTCTTTCAAAATAATCCCATGTGCACACACAAACTGGTCAAAGAAAAAAAAAACAGGAAAAATGGAAACCAGAAATCTAAAGGAGATTCCCAGAGAACTATTTAAGTATATTTTTATTATTATTGCTATTCATGTAGAACATTTATTTTTTTAAAAAAAAGAAAGGAAAATGATTTTTTTAATTATTATTTATCATATATATATATATATATATCCATTTAAAATTAATCCATGTATATGCCTATTAAATTCTTTCATTATTATTATTATTATTATTATTATTATTATTATTATTATTATTATTATTATTATTATTATTATTATTATTATTATTATTATTATTATTATTATTATTATTATTATTATTATTATTATTATTATTATTATTATTATTATTATTATTATTATTATTATTATTATTATTATTATTATTATTATCATAAAGTTAAAGCTAGTTAAGGCTTGGAAATATTATTGGCTCATGTTCCAGTGTACTATTTCACAAGAGTAGTGTAGATATGAAAGTTTTACTTGTACAAATTGATGTTAAACCTGTATGTATGTGAGTGGATAACAAGTCCCCACCAAGCCAGTGGAGTTGTAGTTTATCTCGCTCCCTATATTTATAAAGTATTTAAACACAGTGGAAGAGTTTTCCCACTTAGTTGTTTTTTACACTGTAAGATGATTTCTTTGTTGATGGCCAGAGGTTTATAGGTAAACTTAAGTCTCTTTATATGACTAGCAATAAAAATCCTAGCATATCTCAACCTTAGTGAAAAGGTTTTCTTTTATTCAGGTCACTTCCTGCCTCATGTTAATGTTGATATTCCTTATGGGTGAATAAAATATAGCTATTACTAAGCATTACTTATAAATGTTGGATACAGGGTTGCAAACTCAATTTGATATCAGGATGAGTGTGGGTATTGTGTGTGCGATTGGTGTACTTGAACATTGTTGTCTTGATACATTTTAATTTATCAATAAGAGCAAAGAGTAATAACGTCAATAAATATTCAACTTAAGGGTTAAATAAAACCTACAAATGTGTAAGCAATGCGTATCTGAAATTATTTAATAAATATATCTGCATCCAGCTGAGAACTTCGCTGGAAAGGTAATATTACTAAAATATTATTATTATTGTCATAAGAACATGAAAATAGTGTGTAAAACGTATGATGATGATGATTGAGCTAGATACCGATTCGTTGACGTTTGAAAGCAACCAAAATTAACTTAGTCCCACCATACATAAAATATCCCTATATTGTTGAGCATGGGACAAGGCATATTAGATTAAAATAATTAAAAAAAAATTATTAAATTTTATTATTGGAAGCATTACCCTTGGAAACAAATCAGTAACTAAAAGCATTAAGCATTGGGGAGGGGAGAAATTTAATGGTCGCTATATCTGGGGTAAAAATGAGAACAAAAATATAATAGATGTGCAAGTATATAATATTTTAATTGTCTTCTGTTAATATTACTCCATGGTAATTGCAGTTTCCTAATATATAAAATGATTATTTATATTTTAAAACCTCTTGATATTATTTATTGACTTCCATATAATAATGTTTAGTTTATATATATATTGTACCGATCGAAACTCACCATCACCGCAAGTCAAATCGGATTCAAACTCAGCTGAACCAAAACTGAATTCAAACCCAACTCAACAGCTCAGATAGCAGAAATCGACGGAACAGTGCCATGCGCCAAGAACTAGCTCAACAGTTGGTGAGGAATAGAGACCCCTTTTACTGACACGAATATCAATTAACTTTGACTACTTTTAAATCGAATCATATGTATGTTCGGGTTGCCAACACAGACAGTGGGTATTAACATTTAAATAATTATAAAAAGAATAATGAACTAAGAAAACCAAGTATGTTAGAAAATATTTAATAAAAATAATTTGTTTTGTTTCATAAAATAAAGAATGCATTAATTACCTCTAGTCTTTAAAATATCTTACAATTATAATAAGAGTGGCAGTCCTTATCATATGCCAACAAGTATTACGTAAACTGAAAGTCTCTGCCTATGCCCCCAACGAGAAATATAAAGGCGGATAAAGGTATTCATTAAGAACGGAAATGATTGCTCTAATTTTATTACGGTGGAATGTGAGATTTATATTTCACATTCGGGAATCTATTCATGAAGAGCAAAACGTAATTTTAGGGCATAACTTTAAAATTGATTTGAAACTTATTTAATTAATAATATATTTGAGAATTTGTTCGACTTTAATTTAAATCACTTCATCACGAATTACGAGCATGGAGAGGGTTTTACCAGAACAAAGATGCAACGGGACTGACGGCTTATGAGACAGAGAGGAAACTTGAAATACGATCGCTAGTCGATGATCGAAGTCCTATGGCAGCTTGCATCTAACAAGACTTACGCCCTTTGACTAATGAATATGAAAGGAAGTACTTTCTTCCTTGAGAAATTTAAATAAGAGAATATGATCACCGACCAGCCTAACGGAGTGGAAGATTGCCCTGCATCAGCAATGTTCGATGATGATGACTTGACAGTCATCGTTGAAAAATAAAACCCATGTAGAATGCTCTACGTGATGACTTGACCAATTAATTAGTCAAAAGAGCTTTTATCGAACTATTTTAAAACATTTATAAACTATATTAATTATGCCCTAATTATCGTGCACTTCCTGAATATTAATACAAACTAACAAAAGTTGAATTAAAATATATTTAACCCTTTATCGACCCTTTTGCAAAAACATTTTAAATATATATATGGATAAATAAATCAACATTAGTGAAGCAAGAAAATACCATTTTAACATTATATGAATATATATAAACACTTGTAACTTAGGAGCTGGGGACATAGGTGAAAAACAGAGCTAATAGTTTATTATTAGCCAATTATATAAATCATAAACATGTAATATTTTCTTTCGACTCGATGATTGATAGAACTTATAAATTTAGTTTTAATGGGTGAGAATTACTATTTGAAATTAATATTATAATATTTGCGTGAGGCAAATAAAACGGGGGAGATCATCGAGTTGAAAGATTATTGGCATATAATTTTAAATAAACGACATTAATAAAGCATACAAATATATATATATATATTAAATGAACCGCCAGGTAAGAAAAGAAAAAGTTTAAAGACTACAGATTGAAAGAATTACGCTATAGATTTACAGTAGCATTTTATAAATATTTTTACATTGAAGAATAAAGAGCTCTTAAATAGGAGGAGAGTAAAATAGAGTTCGAACTGGCCAGAAAGTTTAACGTTCATTATAGAAATATATTACCCCTTCTGCTGGTCCTTAAGTTGCACCTCCAAGTTGTTGAAAATGTAGGCATCATTGGTTGACTACTGGAACAGTATTTTAGTAGCTTTCATAATTTTAGCAGAATGATCAGTCCGAAAAAGGTTCAGCAGCTCCATTGAAGATTTCTCGGGACTTTAGGAACCGTAGCCAGATTCCTGATGTTCTAGCCCTCTATCATGATGGAATACAAATTAATAAGCACAGAGTTCACTGCACTACTCTACAACAAAGCTATCTTCTTTCTCCTGACTTTTCAGGGCTATATATACTGTTCACTGATGCCTCCGGCTAGCGCTCATTTTATTATCAATGTGTTTTTTTATAATTCGTTGTTTTCAAATACATTCCCTCGATAAGGCTTTTAAACTAATTAGCTTGAATTCCTTCTCTAATTGAAAATGAATTCTTAAAATCTGAAAATTATTTAATTAAAAAAATGAATCCTTATCTTTTTCCAATTCATAAAGCTTTACTATTGTTTTTAAGAATTTTAAAGCTTATCGAAGGAATGTAGCTTTTAATCACCAAAACTTTACAAATTATTTAAAGGTGAAAAAAACAAGTATTCCCGACGCAATGAAACTTTCGAACAATTATATATATTTAATATTTACAAATATATATATACGCACAATCCACGCAATTTAATATATATAAATTCATGAATATTTTATCATGAATTTATTTAGAGAATTTATCAATTTTAAACTAAACTAATTAATTTTGCTATGCATTTGAAATAAGTTATTCATTATGGAAATTAGCATGGATTGAACGTATAAAGCCCCATTGCATCAGAAATTTAGGGTTAGTATTAGGGTAAATAACATGAAGCTAGGATCGAACTCAGATCCGACTGCTTCATTTCTTTTCACTTCAAAAAAAAACAATGAAAAAAAAATGACTTTACTTACGCAGGATATAGTTGCATAAGTGTATAGACTCTGGGAGAACAGCCTGAGCATGAATAATATAACCTGCCCAAACTACAAAAATTATACATGTCTCACTGCGATCAATTTTTTTGAATATTCAACTTATATTAAGTTTAATAAATCGGTCCGTTTATCAAGTCTCATTTTTCCTATGGTCATATCAGTTGGTCTTCTGTATCTATATATCTGTCTCTACAGTTTATCTTACTGTTTTCCTGGATCAGGTGGTACATATTGTTTTAACTGTCTGGCATTGTAATGGTCATAGTCCTGGTCTTCCCTGGTTGTCGTCAAGTTCCCATAGTCTATTGCTGTTATTAATTCTATCATCTTTTCTGCGACCGAATGCACAAAAAACAATTCTTTAACATTATCTCTATGAACGATGGGGTTCTCTCCTGGGTCTTCTTTGAAAGTTTGAGTCTGTATTGAGGCTCCAGGGAATGGCATCTGTAAAGTCCTCATGGTAAGTTGAGGATTCATCATCCGTTCCATTTCCACTTTTAGTTTCATTTGACCAGTGGTCTGAACATCTTTTTTCTTTTCCTGTATCTATATCTGCTTCTTCCACTGTTTCCTATCTGGACCCATCCTCACCACTGTCATTTTCCTTGCTGTCCACAACTTCCTTTGGTGTGGCCTGATCATCTTCATTTTCTATTTTTGGGGCTTCAGAGGGATTTATTTCTTGCTGAAGCTTTACATTCTCTAGGTTTGAGTTGGCTTGGATGCCTTGTGCTTCCTCGAGCCTTACCAGCCTTTCCATCATCATCATCAGTACCTTTCGATCTTCTCTCATTTCTCTGAGGATCGTTTGTAAAGTGTCTTTTTCCATTTTTGAAAATAAGAAAATAATGTAATAAACAATCAATATAATGAACAATGTGAATTCACTTAGAGTACTCTCTGTATGCTTAAAATATTTTTTTTTCTTTGGTAAATTTTAATGAGGTCTCTGACTACAGGTCCATTGTCCCAATCTTCATTAGCTGCTGCATATTATTTCCCCAATCTATGTAATCTGCCTTTTTTGGTTTACCTACGTTTTCTTGGTTGGCTCTTTATATTAACTCTTTGAGTGAGACATGTATTCAAAAATATCAAAAATAATAAAAAACATTATTCACCTTCCCTTTGTTCAACTGTTCTCTTCTCCCATGTCTGAAAAAAAAAATATACAGTGATATACAAATATTATGTATTAGCAGGTAGAACAAATAATTCTGTATTGAACACACTTGGTTTTTACTATGGCGATTGACCCACTACTGTGCTGACAATCAAATTTGCTGACAAATTTATTTATATGGGCACCAGTGAGCAAAATGAAATCAATAGGGCATGTGATATCACCCATTGACCCCCAAACCACATATGATTGACTTAATTTTTGATAAAACAATTGAATTGATGATGAATATTTATTAATGAATAACAGATAACGCATTCCTGACCTGAGTTTAAATATAGAAGTTTAAATATTACTAAGCATGAGGCTTCACACACACAAAGAAATGTCAAAATTAATATTACAAGAACTTTTATTGGTGATATTATTCTAAATCTTGCTAGCATGAAAGCGTGCAAACCATTTAAGCATTTTTCCAACTGCATCTGGCTGCTTGGTGTACCCAAAGGGTCTTCACCTGCTTTGAGGTTACTCTAGAAATTATTGTCATTTAAGCGTAATGTCACACGGCATCGGACTGCTTGACAGATAATTCCCAGTTTGAAGGTCTTCGCCTACTTTGAGGCTACTAAAAATACAGAGTGAACATTAAATATATGTGCTAGCAAGCAATACTGTAAAATTAAGACTTTTAACATGGTATCACAATGGATATCTTATATTATAAAACTAAGATACTAATTAATTTTGACATAGAAACATTTCATTTATGACATAGACAAAATTATTTCACTTATTTTACTCCTATGCTTTGATCTGCTCTTACTACTTTGCTAACGATATTTTCTTACTGTCATGAACGCGTATAAACAAACGTATAATATGTATATATATATATGGATATATAGTACACGTATAACTAATTACACATATACTTAAATAATTATTCTAACCGTCTTTTGCATTTAAAAAAAATCTTGAATACATTTAATTATAAAGAAGAGAATTAGAAAGGGATATTTTAATTTATTAAATCATTTCAGTTATGCATTATAAATCGCATAACTTTTTCAAATATATAAAACATTCTACAAACATATCACTTTAAACATTTAATTTATTGAGATCTGAGTAACTAAAACAAAATTACTATCTCCAGGGCATGTGTGGGGTTTATTAAGTTGAGCCACAACGATTGGGCAGCCAAAAACATAACCATGTACCGGTCGAAACCCACCACCACCGCAAGTCAAATCGGATTCAAACTCAGCTGAACCAAAACTGAATTCAAACCCAACTCAACAGCTCAGATAGCAGAAATCGACGGCACAGTGCCATGCACCAAGAACTAGCTCAACGGTTGGTGAGGAATAGAGACCCCTTTTACTGACACGAATATCAATTAACTTTGACTACTTTTAAATCGAATCATATGTATGTTCGGGTTGCCAACACAGACAGCGGGTATTAACATTTAAATAATTATAAAAAGAATAATGAACTAAGAAAACCAAGTATGTTAGAAAATATTTAATAAAAATAATTTGTTTTGTTTCATAAAATAAAGAATGCATTAATTACCTTTAGTCTTTAAGATATCTTACAATTATAATAAGAGTGGCGGTCCTTATCATATGCCAACAAGTATTATGTAAATTGAAAGTCTCTGCCTATGCCCCCAATGAGAAATATAAAGGCGGATAAAGGTATTCATTAAGAATGGAAATGATTGCTCTAATTTTATTACGGTGGAATGTGAGATTTATATTTCACATTCGGGAATCTATTCATGAAGAGCAAAACGTAATTTTAGGGCATAACTTTAAAATTGATTTGAAACTTATTTAATTAATAATATATTTGAGAATTTGTTCGACTTTAATTTAAATCACTTCATCATGAATTACGAGCATGGAGAGGGTTTTACCGGAACAAAGATGCAACGGTACTGACGGCTTACGAGACAGAGAGGAAACTTGAAATACGATCGCTAGTCGATGATCGAAGTCCTATGGCAGCTTGCATCTAACAAGTCTTACGCCCTTTGACTAATGAATATGAAAGGAAGTACTTTCTTCCTTGAGAAATTTAAATAAGAGAATATGATCACCGACCAGCCTAACGGAGCGGAAGATTGCCCTGTGTCAGCAACGTTCGATGATGATGACTTGATAGTCATCATTGAAAAATAAAACCCATGTAGAATGCTCTACGTGATGACTTGACCAATTAATTAAAGTCAAACGAGCTTTTATCGAACTATTTTAAAACATTTATAAACTTTATTAATTATGCCCTAATTATCGTGCACTTCCTGAATATTAATACAAACTAACAAAAGTTGAATTAAAATATATTTAACCCTTTATCGACCCTTTTGCAAAAACATTTTAAATATATATATGGATAAATAAATCAACATTAGTGAAGCAAGAAAATACCATTTTAACATTATATGAATATATATAAACACTTGTAACTTAGGAGCTGGGGACATAGGTGAAAAACGAAGCTAATAGTTTATTATTAGCCAATTATAAAAATCATGAACATGTAATATTTTCTTTCGACTCGATGATTGATAGAACTTATAAATTTAGTTCTAATGGGTGAGAATTACTATTTGAAATTAATATTATAATATTTGCGTGAGGCAAATAGAACGGAGGAGCTCATCGAGTTGAAAGATTATTGGCATATAATTTTAAATAAACGATATTAATAATGCATAAATATATATATATATATATATTAAATGAACCGCCAGGTAAGAAAAGAAAAAGTTTAAAGACTAGAGATTGAAAGAATTACACTATAGATTTACAGTAGCATTTTATAAATATTTTTACATTGAAGAATAAAGAGCTCTTCAATAGGAGGAGAGTAAAATAGAGTTTGAACTGGCCAGAAAGTTTAACGTTCATTATAGAAATATATTACCCCTTCCGCTGGTCCTTAAGTTGCACCTCCAAGTTGTTGAAAATGTAGGCATCATTGTTTGACTACTGGAACAGTATTTTAGTAGCTTTCATAATTTTAGCAGAATGATCGGTCCGGAAAAAGGTTCAGCAGCTCCATTGAAGATTTCTCGGGACTTTAGGAACCGTAGCCAGATTCCTGATGTTCTAGCCCTCTATCATGATGAAATACAAATTAATATGCACAGAGTTCACTGCACTACTCTACAACAAAGCTATCTTCTTTCTCCTGACTTTTCAGGGCTATATATACTGTTCACTGATGCCTCCGGCTAGCGCTCATTTTATTATCAATGTGTTTTTTTATAATTAGTTGTTTTCAAATACATTCCCTCGATAAGGCTTTCAAACTAATTAGCTTGAATTCCTTCTCTAATTGAAAATGAATTCTTAAAATCTGAAAATGATTTAAATTAGAAAAATGAATCCTTATCTTTTTCCAATTCATAAAGCTTTACTATTGTTTTTAAGAATTTTAAAGCTTATCGAAGGAATGTAGCTTTTAATCACCGAAACTTTACAAATTATTTAAAGGTGAAAAAAGAAGTATTCCCGACGCAATGAAACTTTCAAATAATTATATATATTTAATATTTACAAATATATATACGCACAATCCACGCAATTTAATATATATAAATTCATGAATATTTTATCATGAATTTATTTAGAGAATTGATCAATTTTAAACTAAACTAATTAATTTTGCTACGCATTTGAAATAAGTTATTCATTATGGAAATTAGCGTGAATTGAACGTATAAAGCCCCATTGCATCGGAAATTTAAGGTTAGTATTAAGGTAAATAACATGAAGCTAGAATCGAACTCAGATCCGACTGCTTCAATATATATATATATATATATATATATATATATATATATATCATATTATGGTTGTAGAACAGGGGAAAGCCATGTGAGTCATCAAGTGAATGTATATATTATTTATTGAATTGTAGTATGTTAATTAAATTTGTTATTTGTTTTAAATAAAAATTTGCATATGTCTCAATGTTTTGTGGGTTATTATAATCTCGACATCTCAAATCCAATCATACATCAATGTATTATTATTAATAGATGAATCATCATTTTCATAAATAATATCCGACAAAAATATTTAAAATGGTTAATTTTCCGAGCTTATGTAGCACGGCAATACTCCAAATTACCTAATATTTTAATATAATTGAAATATAAATTATAAATAGGGATGGTTATTAAGTGATAGTGGATGCAGTGGGTGGGCATAAAATCCTTTCCCCAACCGTTGTATACAAACACCTCTCTAGACACACTTCTTTATAATTTTACTTTAATTGTGAATATGTTTATAATGTTATTTTCTAAAAGATTTGATAAGCTTAAATTATTAAAGCTTTAATGTAAATAGACATTAAACTACATTAAAGACAGCCCAAGATCACATTGGAGGTGATTATGAGAGGGGTGTTTATCACCAATAATCTATCGCAGCTTGTTCGAGCTCCACACCTTATTGTTCTAAAAACCCTGAGAAGAGATTATAATGGGAGAAATGAGCTAGCATAATGGAAAATTTAATAAGTAAAACAAATAATGGTGTAATAGATATATGAATGTGAGGATGATAAGGGATGGATTAGGAAGGTGAAGATGGAAATAGAATTATTTTTAATCGGAACAAAATTTTAATTGTGACTTTAATGATAGTGAATGGGGAGTGTGCTGAGAATAGCCAAGAATTCCCAGAATATTAATATTATTGTTATTATTAATACATTCTCAGTGGTCTCTTAATTGATTGATTATTGATTTATCCATTCATTAAATATTATTGCTGAAATTTATTGATAAGTTATTGAAATGAGGTTTAACCTCCATATTTTATTAAAGTTGCAATTTGGCGCCCTGGCAAATAAGATTATAGATGTTCTGTACCATCATCATCATCCCAGTAGGCTTTAGAAATAGTGTTAGCTGGGAATGATGAAGCACCCATCGATTCATCTTTAAAACATGACAATAGGCATGCAACTTAGCCACAAGTGTCCGAATACCAGATAGATTCAATATAGGTTATAATTAATGCATAGCATGGACGTCTGAGCTGAAATAAATAAATATTACCATTGATCCATAACAAGGATCTGCAACCATTTGAATAAAGTTATAATTAGCTTAATGTGTCCAATAATATATATTATAGTGTAAATTCGTCCAATTTAATTATAGTTTTATATTTGGCTATAACATGGAAATATAAATAAAGTTGTAGTTGGATAAATTCATTTTGTTATATTTGGCCCACAACGTGGAAGGCTCTCGTTCATTTAGTTAGAATATATATAAGATGTGTATATTTGGAGAAAATACATATAAATAGATAGACAGGTAGATAGATATATGGATGGATGGATAAATGGATTGGTAGAATATATAGATAGACGAATGGGTGAATGAATGGACAGATAAATAGATTGAGGGATAGATATATAGCTTTGAGTATATATTGTAAATGCAACTTTAACACAAAAATTAAAATGTAAAATATTAAAATAAAACAGTTATTAATTTCTAATGTTTAATATTTTATTTGCACTTTTTTTCCATATGCAGTATGTGTTCTGCATCAAGTTATAACAGATACAAAGATAACTTTTTTTAAAAAAAAAATATTTTTTTTTAATAAAATAAATATATAACACTCTATCTATCGTTTACGGATGATTCTATTTAGAATAAAGTTATTGAGAAGAGAAAAATGTATTCTTTTTTGAATTAATGTTGACTTAATTGTATGCAAACCATCTTCTAGAATGTTGTACTTTTTTTTAGTTTACTCATGTAAAAAACTTTTTTTGTTAATGTTGAAATTTTAACGTTCTTTGATGTAGCTTTTCTCTTTTTCCTTTTTTTGTTTTGAAATTCTGAAAATTTTTCAACATTTTCCAAAGATTTTTTACGTTATTAAACTTTTCAAAATTTACTAAGTTTATATATAAATATACCATATTGTTTAAAATAGAAAAAAAATCTTGTAAATGTTTCAGAAAAGAATTCATATTTAGCAAACATTTTATGGGATAGAATCATCTTGATTTTTTTTAAATGTTTCTCTTTATTAACAATAAATAAAATATTTTATATGCTGGTAAATTTTAATTAAAAGTTGGTGAAAATCAAACTTCATTTAAGAAATAACTGGCAGTAAAATGCAATAACAAAATAATAATATATGATCATCATCATTGACATTTTTCCATTTTCGTTATAAAATGATGTAAAAACAGCAGTGAAAGTTTATATAAAATAACTAAATAAATAGAAACAAATATACTGACATAATATGCAAAAATGTTGTAGAGTGTTTCAGATTGTTAGACATTTCTATCGCAGTCCAGTTAACTATAAGATATTCACCGGCAATTTAATTTTAGCCCTTGCAATTTTTTTTAAAATGAAAAACAATAATTTTTAGTTCTACAGAAAATAAGATTTTTATAATTTAATTGTTATTAAAATTGAACTTTTCAATTTGCATACATGATATATGAATTGTTTATAGGCATATACCATAATTTTTGACTTTGTATTTATTTTAGTTATTTTAAATAGTGATAGCATTTTTTCTTTAGATTGTAAATGTAAAATAAATTACCCTTATATGCATGCATTTTTTTCTTAATCAAAACTGCTTCAAAAATGCTATAATTATGGAAACAATTATATTTATTGCATAGTGCTTAATTGTATATATTTTCTAAACCTAGAGCAATTGTCTACTCCATTACCATTTACCTATCTATAAATATATTGAAGAATTTGTCCCATGGTCCACAACATTATGTATGTGAAGATGTACATTTAAAATTTAAAAGGAGAAGTAGAAATGAAGATAGACAAAAATTGGGACCAAGAGTGTTTTTTTTTTCCACGTCATTGAGTGATGTATTATATCCTACGTTTTCATTCGCAATATAATTTTTTTTAATATTTGCAAACTTTAAATATAATTTATGAGAATATTTTTTGCTTGTAAATTTAAATTAACAAAAAAATCAGTCCAATTTATTAAATTTTAGTTTTAGTAAAAATGTTATATAGGAATGGAAGATTGAGCATTAATGAAAATTTTCACCAAATGTAAAAAAAAAAAAAAAAAAAAAATGTAAATATTTGTCGTCTACTTATCATATTTGTAATTCCATATTAGGATTTATTTACCTACAATGTTACACACCTTCAATAGAAAAGAAGTTTCTATTTTTTTTCTGCTGAAAAAGTTTAAATTTCCCAAAATATATGTACAGTTTTTTATGGTGGTCTTATGGCTTAGTGTATGTTAGCAGACATGCTGTACTTCAAATTTACATATAATAAAAACTCAATCATTAGCATTATTTTTTCTATCTATTAATCAATATATGGCATGTAAAGTTGACTAACTTGCATGTACAGACTGATGTAAGAAGTGTAATGTTGGAAAATATATATGTATATGTGTATTATTAAAATCAGTCAACACTTAGATAATCTCAATATCAAGAACAATCAACAATTTTACACTATTGTCAAGCCAATCTCCTTTTAACAATAAAGGTGGAAACTCACTGTATTTAATGTTCAATATATTTATATAGACACTAAAGATTGCAAATTGATCACAGATATTGAAAATATTTATACAAAGAAGTTTAAATAAACCTCCTTAAATGGGTAACTGTTCAAGTGCAACTAATAAATAGTCAATTATAACATTACAAAGAGCAATTATAATTTTCAGGTATATCATGTACACACAGACAATATATATATATATATATATATATATATATTGTCTGTATGAATAATAACATATATATATATATATATATATATATATATGTTATTATTCATATACACTGTCTAAACATGTATTTTTTCTGCATGGAAAGACAGTTGAAAAATATCTGGTCATTTGAATATGTATTGAACCAGATGCTTTATCTGATTCAAAGGTCTTATTATAAAAAATAAAACCAACTTCCATTTTAAAAAGGTTTTAAAAGAAAGCTATTTAAAAGTTTTGTATATAAGAATATGTGTAATAACACACATACTCAATTATGTTATAAAATTCTGTCATTTCTACTTTTTAATAGATTTTATTTTTGAAATAGTTTACTTTCAGTCAGTTGTTGTTGTTTCTTTCTAAAGTAATTAAAGGCAAGCAAAATATTTTAAATTTAAAAAAAAAGAAAAAGTTAATCCTAAAGGTTTTTTTTTAATTGCATTTTTGTTGTTTTGATAGTAATCAATATTTAATTTAGTTTAACTAAAGCTAAGACTGTTTTTACATTTTTAAAAATTAATTATGAATAACATTAACCCAGGTTAGAATCTTTAATTAAGATTAAGTCTGAGATAAAGATTTCTCTGGTCAAGAAGTACTAATTAAAAAGTGTTATGGAAGATAAGAGCTCATGTAAATAGCATTGGGATTTTGGACTGATTATTCTCCAGCTATTGATGATTATTCTGCTTGTTTAGTTTGGATTCAACTTTTGATACATCAAATGCGAAACTTCTTTAACTTGCCATGATGCTATCAATTCTTAAGGTCATTGTCCATTTCTAGGAACCAATGTCAAAACTATTTATTACACAGAATTGCCGGTTGCCTCAACATAATGCCATGCTAAGCCTTCGTAAAGATAAGCACCAGATCCTAAATCATCCTTTCAAGATCATGTCATAAGAGCTAAACAAGACTGATTCCTAACATTGCCTCCTTCCTCTTGAACTGAAAATAGAAACCTAGTCTTTGCCGGAATTCTCTAGTATAATGAACTATATGTGCCATGCTAAAAGACCTCCACAGTATTAAACGTATACATCTATGTAACATGTCTCAGCTTAATCTTAAAGAGTAACCTATTTTTATATCAACTTTTGCATATTTAATTTCAATATTTTAAATATTTATTATATTATTTTCTGATTGTATTTTTAGTCTGTCTTGAAATTTTAATTTTAAGGTTCCACATTTGTTTTGAATTTATTTGTCAGAGCATGTAGTGAGTATATTTTAAAGCTATTTACATGTATCATTTTTATTTCACTTTCTTAATAAATGCTTTGGCAGATGTAAATAATTTTCTCGTTACTTACCTGTCTTCTCTTGAGACTTTTAATTATTATATAGCGGCTTATTTTTGGCTAATTGCTTGGTTGGTGATTCACCTGTTATATATTTGTCTTACTTAAATCAGAAATTTTGTGTTTTCTGAATTTTAAATTATTTATGCCAAAGTATTTTCTCAGATTTTTATTTTCATTAAATTGGAGATTTAAGTTTTATCCCATAATATAATTCATACTCTGTCATATTCAATTACCATATTTATTTATTTTTGCATTGTAATCAACCATGGTGAGATGCAGTGGTTATGCAGATAATATGATGTCACTAGTCAATAATCTAGTGATCACTTACCCACACTGGTTTCAGTGATTCATGCAAGAATCTTTCATTTATTTGTCTTAAAACTTTTTGAATAAAGAAACCAGAGTTGCTTAGGTGAATCTTCAGCTAAAAGAAAATTCTTTCCTCCCTTTTTAAAACTCTATTAGAAAATTAACCTATCTGCCAGAGCATCTGAGGTTTTATTTTGTTCATACATGCCTTGATAGAATTTAATAAAAAAAACTACATCTATTGTAAATATAATCTTTGTGCTCGAAAATTTTTATATTAATTTTTCATAAACAATAAACTATGAACTTGTTTAAATTATATTAGCTAATGTTTGTTCTGGTCCTATTTTTTCAATTGTATGAACAATATTATCAAGCTCTTGCTCTCTCTGGGTCTTCTCAGTGCAAATCATCATCAACATTAATTGGTGATCACTGTATCTAATTTTTTCAGGTACGCAATGAACTGGTGGCACACTCGGTTCAAAAGCATCAATAACTATCCCATACAATATATATATATATATATATATTATAATGGGACAGCCTATTTGATAGCCTTAGTTGAGGCATCAAATATAACGGAACGGCATTTAATCATCCCAGTTGATGTATTAATTGTAATATAATCAATTATATTTAATGTTTAGAAATCATTAACTTAATGCTTCATAGTTAGGTTCGCCAAATATAACAGAATGGATTATATTTAAAATCTAAGTTGGTCTTGTTAAATATAAAGAGATGATTAAATTCCTTAGAAAGAGGATACGCATTTCACTACAATCGGACTTTGGGTCTTCAAGTAGAATGCTAGAAATGAATCGATGAAATACCAAGTCCATGATTATATATACCTCTATTATGCTAGCTCATTAATCTTTAAATAAGTTTAAATACAATTTAGACCAGGACATCCATCTTTCATCCCTCTTTCAGTCACCATTATGCCACGATATTTAAACTCACGGAGAATTTGCAATCAGCTCTTTTCAGGAATAATTTCAAAAACAAGTTATTTCATATGCCTCTATATAAGCATTAATTATAACTATTATTCATATGACATTTATAATACTAGCATATATATAATATAATTCAATAATGATTAGACAAAGAGATCACATTAACAAATCAATATTTAATAAAAAATAAAAAATATAATAGAATAGATAATAAAATATTAATAAATAAATACGGATGAATTTTATCATTTTAAAAGAATATTAATAAATGATATTTTTTTATTTAATACCCTATGATAAAACTCAATACTATAATAAACTTTCAAAAATTAAAGAAAATAGCTTAAATTAACAGATATATAAAAACAATATCTGGGTTCAAAAATTAATAATTTATGTAACTTATTAATTTATTTACCGTTCTTATTTATATGCTTCACAATTACCCATATATAAGTATTATTTGCCATTGTATAACTTATATATTATATGTATTTTTAATAAATAAAAATACATTAAACGTTTACAATATTACGTAGTAAACACAATACAATCCTGTTTAAGATATCTGTCAAATAATAACTATTTTTTATATCCCTCATCTAATTTAATGAATTATGTTAAGCTTTCAATTAATTATATTTAATAATAAATATAATTTTCCTTTTAAGATATATATGATGCGATGCCAAATTTGAAATAAAGATAATAATAATAATAATAAACATATTAAAATAATATAAGCATTATTATAATATATGTAAATAAATAATAAAGGAAACTTAGTTATAAGAGAGTTGAGAGTAGATATTGAAGTCTATAGTTCATCATCCCAATGAAGATCTCTTACGAAGCATATCACCAATCCATTTGTACAATGATGATTCCATTTATCCTTAAACGATAAATTGTTAATAACATCCAATGACCGGATTAATGTGAAATAAAATAAATATTCTTCGAATGTAGATGTTCTTAATCTTCATTTCTCTATTATCACTAGACGTTCTATATATTCAATATTTCAAAATATTTTAAAATAGCATGCAAGGTTGGTTTCGAAACCTTTTACGATATAATGAGTGTACTACTCAGTGCACATTGTTTTATCCTTAATATATAGAATTATCTTAAATTTATATATATCCGAAGAATAATGGAAGAGTTAAAACAACGTAGTTTCAAAACTTAAACAGACGTTCTTTTCCTTTATATTGCTATTCCTTTAAGATTAAGTAGAAAATTAAATATTTTTCCTTGCAGACTTTGAATCCACAAATTATTTTAATTTGAAAAAGTTAATATTTAAATTCCAATCGCTAAATAGTAGTATTGATAGAAGAAAAATGCTATTTTTAAAGAGAAAAGATTTTCTTTTTCTTTCGTTTTATTTTTATTTTTCAGAGCACGAACGAATCTGCTCGTGTGTTATATAAGTTCATGTTTAATTCAACTATCAATTGTTCCACTGACATTAAGATTTAATAATAAAATAAAAAAATATATAAGTATTTATTCTTAACTTCAAATCTGGCATTTTACTCAAAAGCTTAAGGTATATATTATTTAAAACTTAAATAGTCAAATAAAAATTTATATTTATAAATAATTTCACAAGAGATAAAACATGTTAGACCAATAATAACAACTGTAAGTTACTATTATATTTCCCCTTCCCTTGGGAAATTTAAAATTTTAATTTAAGTTAAAATTTTAAACACTTACAACTATTTTAGTATATTCTTATAGTTTAATTGCATTTATAGTTGGATTTTATGAAGGGTTGCATTTTTTTTTAACTGTTATATCTTCCTAATACTTGGGCTATTTTATTTTTGTGATAATGATCAAAAATAAAAAAAAAAATTAAGGACTTTGATGGGTTAATATATATATATATTTTTTTTAAAAAAAAAAATAAAAAAAAAATAATGTGTTTCCTTCTTGGACCACAAATATATTTACTAGCCTTATTCCTGCTTCTTTAAGACTTATGCATTTGAAAAGGACTAAATAAATACTAGAGTATCCATTTATAAATATGAATTGACTCTATGGTTTTAATTATTTTAAGGCATTAAAGAATACCCTCACCAAAGCTAATGTTTTTAACTATACTTCTCTTTACATTGATCACTATTATTATTATTTTTTATACAATCGTATGGTTTACACTGCCCAATTCTTATCTTGGTCTTCACCTCATTTCTTTATAAAACATTATAAGCAGCCAAAATATGGTTTTAAAATTCGTGAATGGTATGTCCCACGAATCTCTCCTTCTTGGTTAATCCAAAATGCATTTGGACCTGCCCTTTTAACGATAGTATAAGGTCCTTCATATGTATTGAAGAATTTATGGTATTTATTCTCCAATGGTTTGCTGGGATGGAAAGTCTTTATCAAAACTTTATCTCCGACTTTAAATTCATAAATACATTTTTTTTTATTTTGACTTCTATTATTTGCCATTTTAACAAGTTGTTTATGAGCTTGTAAAATATCATTTTCTCCATTTATTTTGGGTTCATTAATAAAAGGTTTATATTTTTTAAATAATATAGGTATATTTTGATGAAAGTGTAGTCGGATGGGTGAGAATCCTGTAGATTCATTTAAACTCCAATTGATATAGTCTACTACACATTTTGTCTGCTTTACCCAACCCTTGTGCTCCTCTTCTAAATAGGTCCTAAACAAACGTCCAAGTTCCCGCATAATACGTTCGCATGGATTTGATTGTGGATTCCTAATAGAGATTAGCACATGTTTTATTTTTGATATGTCTACCCATTTCTTCCATTCCCTAGATAGAAAAGGTGTACCATGATCAGTTAGTATGGTTTTTGGTTTTCCTATCATTGGAAATTGGAGAGTACTCAATACTTTGATTGTATGTTTAGTATTGGCTTGGGGTATCGGGTAAGCAGCAACATATTTGGAAAAGAGATCATAAGTGACTAATAAATATTTTTGTTTGTTAAATGGAGGCAAAGGCCCATAATAGTCAATTGCTAAGATCTCATTTGGTCTTTCTGGAATGATAGAATTAATTGAATTAATATAATTTTGGTTTACTGATTTAGCTCTTAAGCAAATTAGACAATCTTGGAGTGATTTCAAGATGTCTTTATACATTTTTGGCCAGTAAAACCAATTCTTTAGGGTGTGTTCTGTCTTATGAGCACCATAATGCCCATATAGACAGTGTATGTATTTTATGAGTGGGTCACATAAAGACTTTGGTATTATTGTCCTCCACTCATCAACGTTATCATTCACTTTATATAGTAAGACCTGTTGTTCTAATTTAAAATGGTTAAGATCTTTAGGTGCATCCAAAACTTCCTCCCCTAATAAAACTTTTATAATTGGGTTTAATTCTGGGTCATTAAATTGTATTTCTTGTAAGTTTTCCAACTCGTTCGCTACATTACTATCAGCCATCACATTGACATTTGTAATGTAGGCATTATCTACCATCAAATGATTTTGTTCTGACCTACATGGATTTCGACTAAGCACATCAGCCACGATATTCTCGGATCCTTTGCAATAATGCACAGTGTAATTAAATTCCTGTAGTAGTAAACTCCATCTAACTAGACGACTATTAGTCAGATAACTATGATTTAGGAATTCAAGGCTTTTGTGATCAGTGATCACTATCACCTCTGATCCGAGTAGCATTTGTCGAAATTTTTGGAAAGCCCAGACTATTGCTAGTGCTTCCTTCTCTGTAACCGTGTAATTTATTTCTGGACCTTTCAAGAGCCGGCTTATAAAGTAGAAGACACCTGGTTGGCCATCCTCTTGGATTTGGGACAGTGTTACCCCTAATCCAAAACCACTACTATCTGTTTGAACAATGAATGGTTTATTAAAATCAGGGAAAGCTAACATAGTTAACTTTAAAAACCCTGTTTTAATATTCTCAAATGCACGGTCTTGTTCTTCAGTCCATTTCCAACGTTCATCTTTTCTAATCAATTTTAGCAATGGTTCCATGTGGTCTGAGAACTTCTGATAGAAACGGTTGTAAAAATTATATAGACCTAAAAATGATCTAATTTGTTTTCAGGTAGATGGTTTAGGAAAGTTTTGAATGGCAGAGATATTCTCTGGATGAGGTCTTATCCCATTGCAACCAACAATATGACCTAAGAAGACTACTTGGTTGGAAACTAAAGTACTCTTCTTGAAGTTAATTTTTATACCTTTCAGAAAACACTCTTTAAAAAATATAGATAAATGTTGAAGGTGTTCTTCAACTGTGGTGGATGCAATAATTACATCATCCACATAAATAATTATGATTTGTTTTACCTCAGGAGATAAAGTCTTATCTAAACATCTGATTAGACCTGCACCACTATTTATCAATCCAAATGGCATCCTATTAAATTGGTATGTAAAACCCTCATAACGGAAAGCAGTATATTGGCGATCTTCTGGATGAAGTTCAATCTGCCAATAGCTGGAGGTTAAATCGAAAGTAGAAAATACCTTATTTCCAAATTTCATGAATAAGTCATGTATGGGCGGTGGCATATTTCTGTCTGGGACAGTAATTTTGTTTAGTTGTCTAGCATCCAAACAAAATATCATCGACCCATCTTTCTTCTTCACAGTTACTACTGGATTACAGTAAGGTGAAGAGCATTTGGAAATGATTTCCCAATCCAGCATTTTATTAATTTGCTTAGATATATCTTCCCGATATTGGTATGGAATAGGATATGATTTAGATTGAAATGGTTGATCATGAATTAATCTAATTCTCTGTTGGAATCCCTTTATCACTCCTGGTATGTCTGAGAAAATAGAATTAAATTCTCTTATAACAAATCGTAATTTTAACATATCATCACTTCCAAGCAAGTTGGATTCTGCGAGTTTACTCTCTAAAAGTGTTTCTGGAATGCTAGATGTTATAGAGTCAACTTCAATTTGATCATATCTTGGAAGCAATGTCATCTCTAAGACTTCATCATTAATTTTAACTGTTTTATTACAGAAATCAATTACACAAGTGTTCAAATGTAGGAAGTCTGCCCCTAAAATAACATTATGAATCAAACCATTCAAAATTAAAAATACATGATAGAGAGTTGTTTGGCCGATTTTAATCTCAACCCAAATTTGTTTTTGGATTAACTTAGCTTTTCTACTGTTAGCCATGGTAACCTGCATAGATTTCAGTGGTAAAATTTTGATATTAGGATTTATTGCTAAAATCTTTTGGTAAAATGTCTCTGATATCACAGAAATTTGGCTACCAGAATCTAATAATGCCTTAACCAGCAAGCTCTCAAACAAAACTTCTATCATAGGGCAACTTTGTAAAACAAAATTTGGTGTTTTATCTTCCCATGAACACATCATGTTAGTGATTTCTCGTGTAAAAGATTGATTCAAGTTCCTCATTGGGTATTTGGTTTCTTGAGGTGAGGAACATTTCCTCAAGTACCCTTTTAGTTTGTTTTATGTGAATCTATAGATATATCCTTACTACATCCCGGTTTTGGGAAATTTCGTGGATTATTAGAAGAAGTTATTTTTACTTTATTTAAATTATCACGATTTATTTTGGGAGAGGGGTCATAAGGTATATTCCTTTGAGATGTTTTTCCCTTCCAATAATTGGTATTTCTATTATTTTTCCTTCTATTATAAAATATTGTATTGATTGAAGCTTCCTCCTTTTTTTTATCAGGTAATCTAATTGATAAATTGGTTTGATTCATATCAATACTATTTAAAAGTTCTGCTATTTGTTCTATTTTTGTTATATTGGTACACAATAATGATTGTTCTATTTTAAGTGGTAAATTTCTTTTTATTATTCTAATCATTTCGCCTTCACTTAAATGATAAGTATTAAGTGTTCTTAATTTTGTTATTTGACGGCGAAAGAATTTGGTCAAGGTTTCTCCAGGTGTCTGTTTATACTTATCTTGGAATATTTGGTACAATAAAGCCTCTTGTTTATCTCTATTCCAAAAATTTTTAATTAATAGCTCTTGATATTCCATATAAGTAGATGGAGTTTGTGATAAAGACTCCCACCATATCAATGCATCGCCTTGTAAGTGACTATATGCAACGATCACTTTTTCTCCTTCTGATAAACTATGGTTAACAGAAAAATAAAGATTAAGGCTTCTAATATGTTCTATCGGAGATTCATTATGAGATCCTTTGAATATTTTTAACCTAACAAATTGGTTAATTGTACTATTTGGTATTGAATGGTTGTATACCTTTTGTTTTTCTAAAACATTCAACTGAGAAGTTGATGTTTGATTTTCATGATTAATCCTATAAGTATTTAAGTTTAACCCTTCTAATTCAAAATTACTAGGATAATTTTCAACTTCAGGCATTATATGATACTGAAAATTTGATCTATCACCAGAGTCAATTACTTGTTGTGGATCTTTTTGAATGACCTCGAAATGATTTTCACCATGATTTTGTTCTTGATTATGACTATAAGTATTTACATTATTTTCAACCTGATGCATTTCTATAGTTGGTGTTCTTTTACATATCTGTGTTTCAATAACCAAAAATCTACTATCAGTTGATTCCTTTATTTTATTTACTCTATTCCAAGTTTCAGTAGTATCTTTCCTTAATTTTTCCAATACATTTTTGTCTATATTTGTATTAATTTCTATTGAATTCATTTTATTTTCTAAAGTTTTAAGTTGATGATCAATAGTCTCCAATACATTATTCTGAGATTCTACCTCATTATTATGTTTAGTAGATAGTTGATCTATTCTTGCTTGTGTTTGTTGTCTATCTACTTGGATTTCATTCCGTATTTTATTTTGTTCTTCTTTTACTTGATCCCTAAAAATTCCTTGATTTTTATACATTTCATCACATTTAACATTTAATCTATCTATTATGTCACCTTGGAACTCACTAAACCGTTGTTGACATTTTGAATTATTTTCATCAATTTCATTCTTTAAATCATTTAATGCTTGTTTAATTTCTATGTTATCTTTTTTAACATTATCCACATTTAAATTTAATTGTTGGATTTTTGTAGATAGTTTATTTTCAATTCCTGTTATTTCAACCTTCAAATCATTTTTTAAACTATCTAATTTTTTACTATTATTATCCAATTTTTGATTCAAATCACTTTTTAAACTATTAATATTATCATCCAATTTTTGATTCAAATCATTTTTTAAGTTACACATATCACTTCTAAAACTAGTACTATTATTATCCATTTTTTTATTCAAGTTATTTTTTAAATCATCTAATTTATTCATAAACATTTGTAAACATTTGCTGAATTGTACCAACATTAGATGATTGATTAATCTCAATTGTAGATGATTGATTTAAACCTTCATCAACTATATTTTGTGTTCGAGATAACACTTGATCTAAACTCGGTGTTTGTTGAGGGTATTCAATTATGGTTGTAGAACCCCCAGGTGCTTGTACTAATGATGATTGTTCAATAATAATATTATCATCATTTAGTTCACTTTGCAAATCATCTTGCATTTGACTAGAGCATTTAATATCTTTGTTTGAATACATTTTCCCACTTCGCAGCATAACAAATTTTAACTTAATTCAAATATTACTTAAGTGTATATATATTTTTATAACCAAAATATTATATCGTAAAGTTCTCTACCACCCCATGCTATTTATATATACTTATGATGTTCTAATAATATATGTGTATATTTTTAAACGTCTATGTCTATATAAAACTTTATCCCACTCAACTCTTGTTTAAAACATAATTTAATAATTAGTTATTCAAATATTGATCTGTCTAAATCATATTATATATATTACCATTTTTTTTTTATATTAATCTTGCAATTATAAATACCATATATAATGAATCGAAATTATAGATTCAATGCCTAAAACGTCGCACACCAGATAAAACGCAGTCTACAGGGTATGAGATTTAATTAATCGAAGCCCTTAACGTTTGGGTCGCCAGATATAATGGGACACCAGATAAAACGCAGTCTACAGGGTATGAGATTTAATTAATCGAAGCCCTTAACGTTTGGGTCGCCAGATATAACGGGACACCAGATAAAATGCAGTCTACAGGGTATGAGATTTAATTAATCGAAGCCCTTAACGTTTGGGTCGCCAGATATAACGGGACACCAGATAATATATATATATATATATATATATATATATATATATATATATATATATATATATATATAGAGAGAGAGAGAGAGAGAGAGAGAGAGAAATCTACAATTATCTTAGATTACAAACAGAAGATTCTTAGTATTTTCTGCCTTTGCCAACTAACTGCTGTCTTGCCAGATGGTTTTGCAGTAATCTAGAAATAAGACCATATTTTTTTATGATTATATATATATATATATATATATATATATAATCAAATATGGTATATATATATATATATATATATATATAAGTTTTTTATGTACACATTGACCCTACTTTGTAAAAAATTCAACTGGTATTTCAGTTAAGAAATATAAGGCAACTGGGTAGAACTCTTGACTTTATAGACAAAAAGCCAGTAAATTCATGATGCTAATTGAATAAATATTCATGTTTATTTATCATATAAATTGTCACATAGTAAAACATCGACAATGATAAGAACTTATAAACAGACAATAGGATTTTTTCTTGATTGGTTCCTTTAAGACTTTGAAGAATCAAATGATCTAGTTTCCATTAATTGGATTTAATGTTATAAAATTATGTACCATGCATGAAGAGAGTAAGTGATGGTTTATTATTATATCAGCAATAAATTGTGAAAGGTCGAATTATATTATGATTGTTCAATATTAAGTTGTATGTTTTATCTCCCCCCCCCACACCAATCATTATTCATTTCCTCAAATAATTTTCATACAATATTTGATTTATCTAAATACTTTTTTGGACTTTTTTTTCCCTTAATTCTAAAGGTAGTTTATTATTTAGAAAATTTCTTTTATAAAATATCTTTATATATGGGATTCTAACACAGACTTCCACATGTCCCCTCAACTTTCCATACCATCTCATATTGATGACTCACCTGTTCACACATATGTTGAAAAATAAATAATGACCAATATACGTATTTCATGCTAAACCACCAATCATCAATTGGTCAAGATTATCATCTCCACACATATATACAATCAGTGCTCAGCTTTATAATAAGATAGCCAATCTTCATACTTTATTGGACAGGATTCAAACTACTCCAACCCACAACTCTATCTTTAATGTACTATATTTCAATATGAGGTCTGCCTATCTGCCACATATGTATGTAAAATGGATTATTCTCCTGTACATGAGGGATCAGAATAACTGACATCAACATGGGTATGATGACAACCTTGTCACTAATGTGGGCTTTGAAAATTCCATCATCACATTCTTAATGAAATGGATAGTTGAAGAGTTGTGGGTTGGAGTAGTTTGAAACCTGTCTATTAAAGTATGAACATTGGTTATCTTAATATAAAGTTGAGCACTGATTGTATAAATGCGTGGAAATGGTAATCTGGACCAATTGATGATTGCTGGTTTAGCATGAAATCTTGGTAATTATTTTTTAAACATGTGTGTGATCAGGTGGATCAACAATATGAGATGACATGGAAAGGTGAGGGTCAGGTGAAAGTCTGAGTTTGAATCCCATATATATTACATTAAATGTACAGGTGTATGTAAGCCTGTACAATGTATTAAATTTAAAATATCTTTATAGAGATTTCAATAATTTTGAATGAAATAGTTTGTTTTCGATGTATTCATTTTTTAAAACAAAAACATTTTATTACATCAATATTAATATGATTTACAATTAAGAATATTTTTTTAAATTATTTATTAGTAATTTTTGTCACCGTTTATAAATAATTTAAAGAAAACTATTAAACATGTGTACAAAATATAATGATTATACTAAGATTGTGTTCTCAAATTATATTTAGTGGGCTGTTATACGGAATATACATATTAGTATTTCAACAGCTAACATTGAGAATAAATAAAGTTATTTTATTTGTATCTCATTATTTATAGAATTCTTTTTTCTTTATTGATTATTATTGATTTTGTCTATATATTATTCTTTGTTTAGAGAATTATTCGATATTATATATATATATATATATATATATATATATATATATTGTAAGATTATAAAAACATTTTTTCAAAAAAAATCACTTGAACACCAATGCTTTTTATGCATAAATATTACATGATTTTCACAACTACTATTCTTGTATTATTATTTTAAGAAGGAAAATTAAAGCATTAATAAATAATCGCTGTATATAATTCAAATTTCGATAGAACAATCTTTTTTATCTTGATCTTATCCTGAGTGTAAACATATTGTTATTTTGTTGGCGCAGTATGGAGAACGTCCGAGTTGGATTAGGGAGGACCCAAAGTGGATTCCGGTGTTTGCAGGTCTGTCGCTCAAATTTCTTATGACCATCGGAAAATAATGTCAGATGCCTTTTTTGTTTAGCTGCAGATATTTTATCCAAATAAATGCATATATAAGCTATTTTCATTAATAAATTTAGTATAAAATGAATGTTTGTTATTGACATCGTTTAAACATAAACTAAAAATTAACAAAAAAAAAAAAAACATTTTCAAGAAATGAGTAAACTAAGTGGATTTTATATTCAGAATTATTGAAATCCCAGAAGATTTCTTAAATAATTATGCAAAACAAAGAATTTTAAAAATAAAAATATATCTCCAGAATAGTTTTTAGATAAACCAAAATACTGTATGAAAATCAGAATTTCGGGAAATTTATAATGATTTTGAAAAATAAACAAAACAAATACAACCTTTAAAATTGAATGTTTGTAATAGACTTTCCATCTCACTTTCAATTTATTGCTAGTATCGTACTATTATATTTTTTTTAATTTTTTAAATGCAAATCTTTCATTGTAAGCGTTTGATAGATAATACATGTATCAATCTGCTATTTATGCTTTTTCTATCATCCATAGAATCTATATTCACTAACTTAGAGTCTTTCTACTAACTTCCATATTCTTTATTAAATTATTATAATTTAATAAAACATTTGTGTTCATATTTATATTATTAATTATGTTTAATTTAGTCATTAATATGAAATATTCATTGTAGATTTTTTTTAATTCGTTCTAAAAATCTTTAAAAAAAACATCCATTGATTTCAAATACCACAAATAAAAATTTTGATGAAACTTTTTATGTTTAAGTCAAAATCAAAATATTTTTTAAACAACATTTTTATGAATTTGAGAACAAACTTTGTTATAAACATTTAGTTTAAATATTCATAGTCTATATAATATATTAAATTATATCAAATAGACATGGTTTTTTTCTTTTGTTTTGGGGGTGCTTATATATTGGTCCTGCAATGGTATGCTTTTTCACACCTGTGATAAATGTATACCCTTGCCATAACATCAAATAAACCCTGCAATCTGATCCAATCTCATTCAATAACATGTTTTTGTGTGAGAATTTTACACTCTCAGTTATTGTCCAGATTTTATTTTGATAAGATCTTTAGTGCTGTCAATTGCATTTTAAAACTATTTTTTTACTTTATTTGTATTCGAAGTTTTCATTCAACAATTTTTACTTTCATTTGTATTCGTACCTTTGATTCAATAATTTTTACCCATTACTTAAATGAATGTTGTTTTATATTTTCAAGAAAATGTAAAATTGGAAGCCCTAACAAAATTGTCAAAATTGATGACAGCCCTTTCAAAACCAAGTTGGATGAATTCTTCCCAAACAGTGGTTTGTACAGGGAGACAAGTGACTTTTATCATAACAATCAATGATAGAACAGTGACAATTCTTTTGGAAGCTATGAAACAAAATGAGGAAAAAGAATTTTACTTTCATTTGTATTTGTAGTTTTGATTCATCAACTTTTATTTTCTATTAAAATGAATGATGTTTTATATTTTCAAGAAAACATAAAATCGGAAGTTGTAACAAAATTATTGAAATGGATGACAGCCTTTTAAAAACTGAGCTGGAAAAATTCTCCTGAACAGTGAATGTATGGTGGCTTGTGCAGGGATACTGACAAGTATTTTATCATGACAAAGGAGTTTGCTATTAACTGAAAGGAGACCCTTTGATTTCTCTTGGAGGCCTTAAAGGAACCGAGCAGGGCAAATTCCTAATGTCCACTCCATACGTTCTTGTCGTTGCAGATGTTATTACTATGTGATTATTCTTATAGTATACAAACATGGATGGGTTGCTCATCAACACGCATTAGCCAGTGTGGTGAGTTTATTGGTTTTTTACCTCTGAGTTTAAGATCAAGAAACACCATGGTCTTTCTTCTCAGTGCCTGATAAGGCAAAATGAATGTTTGTGTAAATGATAAATATTTTTCCAATACATATATACAATTATGACAGACAAAAATAAAGCATGGCTCTTATTCCCAGGAGGCTGTAAAGTCACCAACCAAGGCAGCAGTCGGTGGCCGAAGGCGGACGGTGCTAAGAATCCCCTGATTGTGGACCCAGGCTGCCATTTGATGATGACTTTTTATTTAGGTACTTACAACTGCAGATCACTTTCAAGTGAAGGAAGATTGCAAGAATTAGAAGAAGAATTGTCTTATAATAATGGGACATTATTGGCCTTTGTGAAGTTAGAAGAAAAGGTGAAGAAACAATTGATTTAAAAAGTGGACATATACTCTATTATAAAGGCACACATATTGGAAATACAAGTGGAGTAGGATTCATTATAAATAAAAAGTGGAAGAACAAAATTGTGGAGATTGATGGTGTATCGAACAGAGTTGCAAGATTAGTTATACAACTTAATAGCAGATACCAAATGCAGAAAATTCAGGTTTATGCCCCAACAAGTTTTCATAGTGATGAAGTAGTAGAAGATTTTTATATGGATGTACAAAAGGCTTTTGATCAGAGTAAACAACATTTTAAAATTGTTATGGGAGATTTTAATGCTAGAATTGGTAGACAAATGAAAGATGAAATTGCTGTAGGTAATTTTGGTTATGGTAATAGAAATGAGAGAGGACATAGACTTGTGGAGTTTGCAGAAAAAGAAAAACTTTATATTATGAATTCATTTTTTAAGAAAAATGTTAAAAGGAAATGGACATGGAAGCATCCAAATGAAGGTACAGCAGAATTGGATTATATTTTGACTAACAGGAAATACATATTTCAAGATTGTAATGTTCTTAATAAATTTAACACAGGAAGTGATCATCGATTAGTAAGGTGTAAGTTACGTGTTAATGTAAAACTAGAGAGACAAAAATTATTGAGAAAAACAATATTTACAGTTGATATTCCTAATCTTCAGAAACATTCTAATGAATTTAAATTAGAACTTACAAATAGGTTTCAAGTGTTAGGAGATTTTGAACATGATTCAGATTTGAATGAAATTAATATGAAAATAACTGATACACTTTTAAAAACTGCAACAAAGATAGCTGGTAGAAAAAAGCAGCAATTGACTAATAAAATTTCTACTGAGACTAGAGAATTTATGAAGAAAAGAAGGAATATGAAGATATACAAAAATGATGTATTAAAAAGAATTGAATATCTCGAATTTTGTAAAATGGTACGGAAAAGAGTTGAAAATGATATAAGAAAGTATAACTGTGAAATAGCAAGGAAAGCTGTAGAAGAAAATAAAAGTCTCAAGAATGTTAAACAACATTTTGGTATTGGTAGGAAATTTATATCTGCAATAAGAAAAAAAGATGGAATTATTACTAAAAAGAGAGATGACATCATGAAATTGGTAGAAGATTTTTATCAAGAATTATATAGTAATAAAGAACAAGTACCTCCTATATCTATTACATCTTCTGAATTGCCCAGAATTTTAAATGAAGAAGTGAGACATGCAATTAAATGTATGAAGAAAGGAAAGGCTCCAGGAAATGATGGAATTATAATTGATATATTAAAAGAAGGAGGTGAAGAAATAGAAACAATTTTAGCAAAGTTATATACCAAATGTCTAAATGATAAAGATGTACCAGAAGATTGGAAGAATGCAGTAATAATATTAATATTTAAAAAAGGTGATAAAGAAGATATTAGAAATTACAGACCTATCAGCCTTTTATCAGTTTTATATAAAATTTTTACCAAGATAATTACAACTCGTCTACAGAGAACTTTGGATTTCCACCAACCAAGAGAACAAGCTGGATTTAAAAGTGGTTTTAGTACAATAGATCATATCCAGGTATTGAGAGAAGTCATAGAAAGGACAAAGGAATATGAGTTGTCATTATGTTTTGGATTTGTAGATTATGAAAAGGCATTCGATTCTATACACATTTCTTCAGTGATTAAAGCATTGGATCATCAAGGTATAGATCCAGGATATTGTCATATTTTAAAGAATATTTATAAAAATGCAACAGCAACAATTAGATTACATAATGATACTGGGAAAATCAACATTGAGAAAGGTGTAAGGCAAGGTGACTCCATATCTCCAAAACTTTTTACAGCAGTGCTGCAAGAAGTATTTTGTGGATTAAAATGGGAATCTAAAGGAATGAAAGTAAATGGAGAGTATTTAAGTCATTTAGATTTTGCAGATGATGTAGTTGTTTTTGCAAATAATGCTTCAGAGCTGCAGGAAATGTTGCAGGAGTTAGCAGATGAAAGTAGAAAAGTAGGACTAAAGATAAATGTTAAAAAGACTAAAGTAATGTTTAATCGATTTGCTCAAAATATAAAAATAAAGATTGATTATGAAGAATTAGAAGAAGTTAACAGTTACAAATACCTAGGTCAGATTATTAATACAGATGGAAACATAATGGAGGAAATTAATCATAGAATTAAACTTGGTTGGAGTGCTTTTGGTAGAAATAACTTGATACTAAAAGGAAATATGCCTATGTGTTTGAAAAGAATGGTTTTTAACAAATGTGTTTTACCAGTTCTTACTTATGGATCTGAGACTTGGACACTTAATAGAAGAGCAATACAGAGACTTCAGACCACTCAAAGGAGTATGGAGAGATGTATGTTGGGAGTAACAAGAAGAGATCGAAAACGCAATGTATGGGTAAGACAACAAACAGGTGTTACTGACCTTATTGAAAAAATTAAAAGATTGAAATGGAGTTGGGCTGGATATATTGCTAGAAGAAATGATAATAGATGGACAATTGAAATTTTAAACTGGATTCCAAGAGATTGTAAAAGACCCAGAAAGAGACCACATGTGAGATGGATGGATGAAATAAGAAAATGTGCAGGGATGTTGTGGAAAAGAGAAGCTAAAGATCAGAGAAGATGGATTAAAATTGGAGAGACCTTCATCCTGCAGTGGATTGATAATGGTTGATGATGATGATGATGAATGATAGAACAGTGGTCATGGAAGTCATCAAACAAAATGTGGAAGAGGGATCAACAATTTATTCCAACTGTTGGAAAACCTATAAATGTGTGAATTATGAAGTGATGATTATGATCACTTTATGTTAAGTAAATTTGCATTTTGGGAAAAATAAAAATTTTACTTTTAGTCTCCATTTTGGGAAAAAAATTATCCACTTAAAAAAAGTAGAACAAACAAATGGAGTGTTTCATCGTGAGAATTTCTTTTATATATTACACAGTAAGTACCATATGTGTATATTTTATGATTTTTTCATAATATTTAAGGATATTTTGTAATTTAGTTATTGTTTTGTCCATATTTAAAGTTACATTTGTGAAATGCATAATGTCACGTCATATTAGTCCATATTTAAAGTAACATTTGTGAATTGCATAATGGTGTATTATATTTTAAATTGATCTGCAAATTAATATTTTACTATTGTTAAAAATGTACTTTTTAAGATTAATTTTTGATTGAAATTTAAATGTTTATTATTATTAGAAATGAATATTCTGTGTTATTTTATATATTTTTTTTTGGAAACTGATATTTTTAGCATTGTTGAAAATGTTCTTTTTCAGATTGATTTTTGGATGAAATTCATATTTTTAGTATTGTTAAATTTAACACAATGCAATTTCTGTCATGTATTAATCCTGAAACATGTATTAGGATATGTTATGCCTTTTTATATATGCATTAGCTTGCAGATAACTTTGTAAATATTGCAAAAATATCATGTACACATGGTCCATTTTGACAAATTTATCATTTTAAATTTGTACAAGATCCAAGTGTTACACATTATTTTGGTCAGTTCATGAGATTAAAAAGTTATCAGTGGATTGATATGAATGTGAGCTCTAATACATGTTGCATGAATAATACATAAGTACCTTTTTGTTTTAAATCAAATTTCTTCTCAATAAGATTTACTATTTTTTCCATACATTGATATTTCAAAAATTATTTTAACAATAATATTGTAATCAGTGTGCAAATCCATTAGTCTGTGTTTGGATAATAAGTAAATCTGAGTTGGTAGTGACAGTACTTTGCTTAATGAAATAGCAATATATGACTCTAAAGTAGAGTAATAAAGTGGATTATTGCTCTTAATACATTAGTTTGTCAGGTCTTGTATGGTAAAATTCTAAGTTGTAATAACAGTGGATTAAAATGTTAAATTTCAAATTTATATCTTGTTTATTTACTGCATTAAATAATTATAAAATGAAATGCTAATCAAATATCTTAACAATTTGCTTCTTCCAGAAATGTGTTAAGTTGTTTAAAATTTTAAAAGATTCAGATTCTGTACAAGTATATAAGATTTTCATTGCAAAAGTAAAATGCATTAAATTCAAATTATATACATATGTATATTAAACAATAAATTATTTGTTAAATTCAGCCAATTTAACAGTTCTTTTAATTAACTCATTAATGCATACAAGTTGTGTTATTTGGATATGATAGGCTTTCTGCCTTTATTCATGAACCTGTGGCTATTTATAGCACTATTTTGATCATTTTGCATTCATTTTGACATAAAAATTGGAACTAAAGTATAATAATTTAATAGTTTTTAAAAAGTCTGAAGAAATCAGCAGTCTATAGTCAAAAGATATAAACCCCACCTAAAATATAACTGATTGGTTGAAAGCAGTTGCAAGACTGATTGTGAACTTTTTTAATTATTATAAACAATGAGCAAAAGAATTCTACATTTTTCATAGTTTATTAAAATATTTATGATTATTTTTATGAAATATTTGTATAGTAACTATTAAAAGAGATATTTTTAGGATTCTATTTAGCTTTTTTAATATATTTTATTTTTAAAAATAGAAGTTACGTAATTTGCAGCAACAATGAAATTGAAATTACAATCATTATTAGTCTGTTAATTGTAATAGTGCAGAAATTTTCTGATATGTTAATGATAATACGTACATTTTAAAACATTATAAAAAATTTTATACATTTATAATGACTTACATTAATTTATTTATCTTTTATAAATGTAGTTTAATCATCACAGATTTTGTTAATTTGTTTTTTCATTGGTATTGTCATATTCATTCAATATAAAAAAATATTGTTATCACTACACATTTCTATTTTTTCTATATTTATAAAGTTCAAATATGTTTTGTAGCATATTTTCCATTTAAAAACTTACATTTTTAACAAATAAAACCCAATGTCTTTAATTCTAATATAAAATAAAAGTTTAAATATTAAAATTAATATTCACATAAAAGAACAATAAAAATGACAACTATTAAAGATCTAAGCTATTTGAAGTAGTTATTTTCTTATATTTTTGTAACCCTTCTCAAAAATAGTTTTTTTTTTCTTGTTTTTGACAGAACCCTCTTTCGATAAAACTTAAAACCAATATTTTTTATACAACATTTTATTATTATTATTATTATTATTATTATTATTATTATTATTATTATTATTATTATTATTATTATTATTATTATTATTATTATTATTATTATTATTATTATTATTATTATTATTATTATTATTATTATTATTATTATTATTATTATTATTATTATTATTATTATTATTATTATTATTATTATTATTATTATTATTATTATTATTATTATGATGTAATAATACATAATTCAAAGTAATAATAAGAATTAGTAAAATATCTTAAAATAAAAAAAGTATAATACAAATTAATTATTATACATTTAATAAACATAAGTAATATTTTAATATTGAGTAAATGTAATGTCAAGTTAAATTTTCCTGGTCTATTTTAAATAATAATTGAACTGCCCTCTAGCTGCCATGTTCAATAATTTTTTATAGTAAGAAAATATACTCTAGTCCATTTTCTTACTGTAAAAAGTTAATAAACATGGCAGCTAGAGGGCAATTTAATTATTATTGAAAATGGGCAATTTCACATAAGATTATTCCATTTTCTTACTGCAAAAAGATATTGATCATGGCAGCTAGATAATAGTTCTTTTATTATTTAAAATAGACTTGGTAAATTTAACATGATATTATATTTATTCATTATTTAAATATTATTTATCATTACATATATAATATGTGTTTATTTGTTACAGAGTCTTAGAAATGAATGAAATATATTTTCTGCTAAACTTAATTTCAATTCAATTAAGAGTCAATTTACATTAAAATATATAGGCTGATATATGTTTTCTCTCTGACTGTTATTATTCCAATAAACATCACATAATTGCTGTTTCATTGTGCCATTGTTATTATTCTGCATAACCCTAATTAAAAAGATCTAAAATAAGCAATATCTGTTCCATTTTATTATGTAAAAGATCTTTTTTAACATGTCAGCTAAAAGGCAGTTCAATTATATATATATATATATATATATATATATATATATATATAATATATATATATATATATATATATATATTACCGTCCCCTCCAATTTTTGTTTAATTTTATATTTTTATGTTATAATAAACATGTTGAGTTTTTTCTAACTCAGAATAATCTTACTGATTAAGCATTAGCTAAAATTGTCTGTTTATTTATTAATTAATACTTGAAGAATTAAATGACAATTATAATTTTTGATTATTAATATTTTCAATATTTATTTAGTTAATGAGCGCTGCACTGATTTCACTGAAAACATTTCTAAAAATTATTAAATTAATTTAAAATCATAACTATTGAAGCTATCTATTAAAATTAAACCTTTCTTTTTTAAAAATTTTAGTATTTATAAAACAATTACGCAATTATTTTTAATAATTATTTCTAATTTTATTAAAACTATTTTTTAATTTTCAAATGTTTAATTACAACAAAAATTTTGCTATAGCAAAGTATTTGAATGCAAATCATTGACATAATATGTATATTTGTGGCAAGATATAACATGGGCTACCACATTAAATATATTCAATTACAAAACATGGACAAATGAGAAGGCTTTTTATATGTAAGTAATAATTGCTAATTCTACATTTAAAAACCATTTGAATAGACACATGTTGGTAGCCAAGAGGTAAGTACAACTGCCTTGCAAGCAAGCTGTTGCTTGCAGAGAGTTGTTGTGGATTCGCTTCCCAGCTGATGCTTTGACATATAAAAAAAAAACATTTGAATAGCACACAATTGACGTTATTCATATTAATACAAAAGAAAATTGTAAATTATTTGGCATTCTCCAATAATTACTGTAATTACTTTGAAATTATGTGTTCATTTTTGTTTTTTAGTTCTTTTTCATTTAATTCTGGTTCAGTGGTTCTATTGTGAGTACTTGATATTCATAGATTGTACTAAAGATTGTATCATATATTTTAAACACTTAAGTAATATATATATATATATATATATATATATATATATATATATATATATATATATATATATATACTTAAGTACTATATATATATATATATATATATATATATATATATAAGTGTATTATCTATATTTACTTTTAATAGATGTTTTAATCAGAAACCTTCTCCAATATAGTAAATCATTTTGCATCATGTAGTGATATACTCTATAGTTTAGAACCTTTACCTTGAAATTTTTTTAAATTTTCATTGGCCAAGTGAATTAAAGTTTTACAACTTTTGAATGGTGAATGAACAAACTCAGCCATAAAAAATATATTCATCTTTTAATGTTATATTCATTTTAGTTTCATTTGTAGAAAGTATATCAATAATTTGTCAGATTAGGAAAGTGAATGAAAGTTTTTTTCAAAAATAAATTTATATTTATAATTATACAAATATTTGATAGTGGAAGACCTAAAAAGAAAGTTCATAAGAAATAAAAAAGTGTTGCTGATATCATTGATTTTTTTTTTCAATTTATGTTAGTGTAAAAGTAAAGAATTTTACTAAAATCTTACTATTTTTCTAAAATAATTATAGTTTCAGCCTTTTTTTTACCAAAATACATTATAATATGCAAATAAATGCCAGGAAAATACTCTAAAACATACATTTTTATTTGAAATTCAAATAAAAACCTTGGGGTGATGTAAATTGTTGACAAGTGTCAAAATGTTTGTTAGTACTGTTTTTTTTTTCAATTTATGTTCATGAAAAGTAAAGCATTTTTTTACTAAAATTTTACTATTTTTCTAAAATAATTATAGTTTCAGCATATTTTTAAAAAACTAATGTATAATATGTATGAAAAATAATAAAAGACACTCTAAAACATACATTTTCATTTTGAAAATCAAAACAAGACATTGGAATGGTATAAATTCTTGCCAGGTGCTCTTCCTTTGTTTGAAATGAGAACCAACCAATCAGCTTCTAGAAAATCCTGCCTTCTCCCATTGTTGAACCATCAATGTCAATTTTACTGATTTTTTACTTGTAAAATAACTACCATAACTCAAACATTGATCAGTTTTGGGCAACTTAAAGCCGTGAACCCTCCTGCCTTGGATGTTTCTCAGAAAAGATTTAATGCTTGGAATTATTCATTTAAAACTACAACATTTAACCTAGAAGAAACTATCCCAGGTGAAGATCTTATGTAACACTGACAGACTTGTTTTCTTTAAAAGATTAAATGCAATAAGACTATCAATAATACATAAACACTTGATCTGGCACAGTTTGTTCTTGGTTAACTGCTTTCTGATTAAGTACTTATAAATGAATATCTCCACCCATTAAATATTTCTATGAATAAATACCACTGTTGACATAAGATTATGAATATAAGAATACTACATAATCTTTAAACTCTTGATGTTTATAAGCTTACCCCAACAAATACTGATGGAAATATAGAGTGAAAATAATATATTAGCCCGATAAAAACATACTATTTCTAATAAGTAAACAAATAATTATTTATAAAAAGTTAATATTGAATTTCAATTTCAATAACCTTGTTTTATAAAAAATTGTAAACATTAAATTATCATAGATAAATGTATATGTAATTAATGAAGTAAATCACTTTTTGTCAGGGTATTAATATATAACATTTTACTTATAAAGACAAACTAGTGTACATTTAAATAAAATATTATGATTCTACTTTTTTTAATACACAAAAATAAATTAATTAATTAATAAGAGCTACAGCTGGATTCCTGCATGGATCAATACTATTTTACAATTAAAATTTAAAAAAGGAAACACTCATTACTATCACACAACATTATTATTTCAATGTGAGAGGTCTGACTCTTATAATTTGAACATATATACTCAACTATATTTTTTTAAACAAATTTACTATCATTTTTATATGAAATATTTTTTTTACTCTGTGGAAATATATATCATTAACCGTATTAGCAGTCAAACTATGGTTATTGTAATGGTATACATATGCCGTTATATTGTTTTAAAATTAAAATAAAGGTGAAAATAAATCTTAAATAAAATTGATTTATCAAAACTAAAAGAACATAAAAAGAATTATGTTGAACTTATATATATATATATATATATATATATATATATATATATATATATATATATATATATATATATATATATATATATATATATATATATATATATATATATATATATATATATCAAATCAAAACTACCCCAAATCTAAAATTAAACCAGACCAGCATAAAAATAATATTAAAACACAACCTAAGGTTTCACTGCTACAAGCAGACTTCTCAAGTGTAAAGAACTACAAAAAAACCACACATTATATATACTATTAAAAACTACCCACAAATCCATTCACTTCCCATCCACCCTTAATATTAAAAGAACTCTTAAATAAGTTAATTGCTTCAGAATAATAAATTTTCAATAATAAAGACTCTTTAATTCTTCTTTTGATTTTATTTCTCTCAAAGAAGACAACCTTAGCTTCATCAAAATCAATAGTATGGCCTGTATCTTTTCCATGGACATACAAAGCAGAACTAAGATATCTATTTTTAACTCTACTTTTATGAACCTTTATTCTTTCATTTAAACTCAAACTACTCTGACCTATGTAAACCTTCTTACAAAATAAACAAGGAATAAAATATACCACACCAGGAATAGTCTTTCTATCAAAAACTTCTTTTGTATTATTTAATAAATTATTCAATGTAACACCCCTTTTCCAAGCAATTTTCTTATTTCCAAACAATTTACTATTTCTACACACAATTCTATAAGAAGACAATTTAAATAAAGTAACTGCTTTAAGGAATTATTGTCATAGGAATATTAAATTAAATAATTCTAGTGGGGTAGCTTTGTTTCAGAAATATCAATTTTATAAAGATTATTTGAGTGTTGGATACTCTGATAAATTTGTTAAAAGTATTTTATTTAATAGTAATATTTGTAAGGATGTAAAGGTTAAAGAAAAATATGATTTTATTTCTTTGCCATTTAAATTGTCTTCTTATAGAATTGTGTGTAGAAATAGTAAATTGTTTGGAAATAATAAAATTGCTTGGAAAAGGGGTGTTACATTGAATAATTTATTAAATAATACAAAAGAAGTTTTTGATAGAAAGACTATTCCTGGTGTGGTATATTTTATTCCTTGTTTATTTTGTTAGAAGGTTTACATAGGTCAGAGTAGTTTGAGTTTAAATGAAAGAATAAAGGTTCATAAAAGTAGAGTTAAAAATAGATATCTTAGTTCTGCTTTGTATGTCCATGAAAAAGATACAGGCCATACTATTGATTTTGATGAAGCTAAGGTTGCCTTCTTTGAGAGAAATGAAATCAAAGGAAGAATTAAAGAGTCTTTATTATTGAAAATTTATTATTCTGAAGCAATTAACTTATTTAAGAGTTCTTTTAATATTAAGGGTGGATGGGAAGTGAATGGATTTGTGGGTAGTTTTTAATAGTATATATAATGTGTGGTTTTTTTTTTTTTTTAGTAGTTCTTTACACTTGAGAAGTCTGCTTGTAGCAGTGAAACATTAGGTTGTGTTTTAATATTATTTTTATGCTGGTCTGGTTTAATTTTAGATTTGGGGTAGTTTTGATTTTATATTGACTAGTTTAGCTTTATGCTTGTAATGTTTATATATATATATATATATATATATATATATATATATATATATATATATATATATATATATATATATATATATATATATATATATATATATATATCCTTGTCAACTTTAACTGAATTTCAGTTAAAGCTGACGAGAATTACCATGTAATCGAAAGTGTTACAAAAGAATTTAAAGTATAATATTGTATTTACCATTAAAATTTATTTATTTATATATATAATATTTTATAATGGGTACCGTATTTTATGTTTATTATACAAATTTATTACCATTATGGAATTTTCAGTCTTAAGTAAATTTTGACTAATTAAAAAATGGTGGAAACAAAGCAAGAAGTTGATGTGTGAAAGTTGCCGATTATACTTTTTTAAAAAATGTAAAATGTTTTGTGTTTTTCCTAAATGCTGTAATATATATATATATATATATATTACAGCATTTAGGTGCATATATATATATATATATATATATATATATATATATATATATATATTGCACAGATGGAAAATTATTTTTAAAAAAAAGTACTTAAAAGTAAGAAATGTAAAAAAAAGTAAAGAACTAAAGATTAGTGCTTTTAGTAAAAATTATATAAAAGAAAATAGAAATAAATGATAATTAATTTTTAATTTAAGAATCATGTTTAATCTTAGTAAATGGAAATGATTGTTTTATTAATTAAATGTAATGCAAACTAGCCTTTGGGGCACTTATATAATTTTAAAGTCAGATAAGAGATAAAAAATTAAAGATTGTGAAGCAGAGTGACCAATGAAAGCACCAAGACATGCATGGGCCAGAAAGAAAACATCCAGACCTTAAGAACAAATGATGTCATGTTCTATTGATCCATTGAATTTTTAATAAGGGAAGTCAGAAATTATAAATGATAAAAATATTGAAATTCATTAGTTGTTGTTTGAATCTAACTATTAATATTGCAGCTGTATTGCAGACTCCATGATGTAGGACTCTTGCAATAAAATTAGTTACCATTGCATACATCAGCTGAGTCCCCCCTATGACAGTTTCTGAAAGTATTGGCAAGCAGTGGTTTCATCTCTAAAGAGAACAATCTATAAAAAGTGCAAGACTTAGGATGGACTTCCATAAACCTGCTACCATCAAGAGGATTCATAAAGACTTATTCTGGGAAATACAAACTTTTATCAATATGAACATATAGATTGATCTTTTAAACAAACTTTCAATTAGTAATCTAAATTATGAACTATTGTCTGAGTTAAAAGAACTCTAAATCCATTATAATTTTTTTTTTGTATTAAGCTTGTAAATTAATCATTTTCATTTTCGTTTTTATTATTATTATTATTACTATTATGGTTTTACACTAACATTTTCATTATTGCATTGGTTGCATCCATATATTAGGAAGTTAGTGTGATTTGGCTATGCACTTTAAGCCTCAGGTTAAAGGTTTTAAAATGTTTTTAATTGCATACTCTATGTAGCGTATTTATACTCAACATTCTAAAAGAAAAATATTATATAAGCTGTCCATCAGTATGGACTTACTAAAATAACATTTTAAATTTAAAATTAATAATAAAAGCTAAAACAATATTAATTCATTCCTCAAAGTTATATGTGCTTAATGAATGTTTTTGTGATAACTATTGGCAGTGGCTTATTTTATTTTTTTTAATGTTAAAAATATGTCTTAAGAATTTATATTATAAATTTCCACTACTCCTTGAGCATAGCAACTAAGGAATAATGGGCAATGTAGAATCTTAACAAGAAGTATCTGCCTATATTATAAATTTTCTAGGTTCAAATAGCCTAGGGCACTCTGAATGACAGATATTGCAAGAGTCAATATTCCCCAACTGTTATATTATGAAGCCTGGACCTTTCAAAAGTGCTAAGCTCATTCATCTTTATTTATCTATTTGGTAACAGTACACTGTTTTGATGACAATTGCACCACACACACAAATGAACTAGAATATCATATTTATGAAATAAGCCCCCTTGAACTTTCTTTCCTTCAGGTCATTTTTCATTTGCAAAGTAAAACCAGTTTAAAAAGTTTATTTGCAAATAACTAAATACTCTCCAACACAAATGTAAATCTTACCAAAAATAATGTATTTTTTTTTACAATAGGTCATGTGAGGATTTTTTTATACATATTTCAACCCATCAATAGAAACTGAAATTGAGTCACACTAGCACACCATTTTATATATAATATTATATTTGATGGTTTTATCAAAGGCATCCTTTCTATTAACAATTAATTTATTAATATTTGATCATGAATTAAATGCAACATTAAAATGAAAAAAGTAAAAAAAATAATAATTAAATGTCATTATAATATACTTCTACTACTCATATAAAGTAATAAAATTCATTTTTTCTCTTCAATACTTTCCCCCTCCATCTGTGTACTCTTATATAATGTATTTAAAATTTTATCATCATCAACTATTATCAATTCACTGCAGGATGGTCTCTCCAAGTTCAATCCGTCTTCTCCAATCTCTAGCATCTCTTTTTCACATCACACCTGCATACTTTCTTATTTCATCCATCCATCTCATGTGTGGTCTTTTTTTAAAAATGGTATTTTCATTAATTTCTTACATTCAACAATTCATTAAATTATATTTAAATATTGAATAATTGATTGTTTTGAAATTGTCATAACATTTTATTTTTAAATAAAAAATATTCAAATACAAGTATAATATATGTATTTAAGCCAGATGTAAGTAGAAATGATTTAAATGCAGTCTCTCAAGCTCCTTTCAGTCATACACTTCATCTTATATAATCAATGCACATAACCACATGTGTGTGAAAAAGATTAATTACCTATTACTACATGTATTTCATGCTCAACTAGCTCTCATCAGTTGGTCCAGATCATTATTTCCCATATATATATATATATATATATATAATAATGATCTGGTATATATATATATATATATATATATATATATATATAGATGGAGCTTTACCAAAACCTCCGAAAAGCATATATTTGTTTATATAAACATCAAAGGAGTCAGAATGCACTATCTCTTTCATTGGCTCCACCTTCAAATCAGCTGATTTCAAGCTAATTTGCTATCATCAATGAAGGATAGGGCTAGAAACTATATCTAAACACTGACTCCAAGCGTTTATGCAACAAGTTTCTACCAGTTTGCAAGCATAAATTTTTCAGACACATAATGTCTTCAAACCCAGCCTAACAAGCCAGATAGCTACATGGGTCTGATATCAGTTTAGTTTCACCATATATATATATATATATATATATATATATATATATGGTGAAATATAAATGAACTATTGATTATATATATATATATATATATATATATATATATATAATCAATAGTTCATTTATATTTAGATAGCATATCTTCGAACTTCAATGGACAGGCTTTAATCTTCTCCACTCTCCCACCCTACAGCCACTCATAACCTTAAAAATCTAATGATGGCATGTTCAAAGCCCTTGCATGCCAATTTTTAGTCATACCCATGTTAGTTTTAAGATGGAGGGAGTGATGGAAGTGAGTTTGAAAGTCTGAGTTTAAATCCCCTCTAATTATATATATATATATATATATATATGTTAATTCTAATGTTTTCATGGATAAAAGATGTCATATTATTATTACTATTTGCGGTATATTCCATGTAGTAAAAAAGCTAAATGCTGACGCTTCAGTACAATATCAAGTACCTTCCTCAGAGCGTCCATTTTCTCAAATCATAAGAATGCATTCGAGATTTAAAATCGTTTTTATCGTTTTCTTTCTCCTCATATTTAAATTCTATAAAATGCTTCTTCATAATGGTTTTAGTTACAAAATTATTAATAGGGCTTATACATATCAAAAGAAAAAAGATTTTGATATATCAAAAATTAAGACAATTTTGCCATATATTAAAGGAGTAACTGATAGAATTGGTAACATTTTAAAGAATAATAATATTCACACAATTTACACTACTTATAAAAAAATTAGTGAAATATTTCCTCTTCCTAAAGATAAAATTGCTTTGGAGTGTCATGGTGTGTATGAAATTCCATGAAGGGTCTGTCCACATACATATATAGGACAGACTAATCGTAGAATAAATATTAGAAAGTAAGAACACATTCTGGCAGTGAGAGAAAAATCCAATTCATCAGCTATTTATTCTCATATTAAATTAACAAATCATGATATCAATTTTGAAAAAACAAATATTTTAGCAAAAATTGAACAATATGACCAGAGATTGCTAAGAGAAGCTATAGAGATTTTTAAAAGGCCCAAGAGCATAAATGAAAGGTGTGAGTTAAAGAATATTAACAACATTTGGAAAAAACTATTGGAAGAGAAAATAAATTTTAAAACTTCTCAACCAATAGAATTTAAATATGAGGAGAAAGAAAACGATAAAGACGATTTTAAATCTCACATGCATTCTTATGATTTGAGAAAGAGGACCCTCTGAGGAAGGTACTTGATATTGTACTGAAATGTCAGCATTTAGCGTTTTTCACTACACGGAATATCCCGCAAATAGTAATAATAATATGACATATATATGTGTGTGTATATATAATAACTGCATTTAAATATTACTAATTTATTCTACACATCAATCTTCTGTGTATTTAATCGTTTTTAGTTCCTACATATGAGGAGTCAGAGTGACATATTGTCAACATGGGTATAATAACAAAATTGGAAAACAAGGACTTTGAACATGCCATCATCAGATTTTCAGTGATATAGGTGGGTGAAGAGTGAAGAGTGGAGAAAGTTGAAGCCTGTTCAACAAAGGTTGAAGATTTGAAATTTTAATATATACCAAACCTTGATTACATATATGTGTGAGAGATAAAAAATCAGACCAACTGATAAGTTCTGGTTCAGTATAAAATACATATATTGAAGACCATTTACCTTTGTCTCAAATGCATGTGGTCATGTGTTACAGTTGTATAAGATGAATTGAAAGGGAGCTTGAAAGTCTGGCTTCAAATCCCTCCTAATTAAACATAAGTTATATAATTTTATATAATTTGTGCAAAATAGAAAATTAAAAACAAAGGGTATTGTTTGGTGACCTGCATTTGCCACTAGGAGATGCTGCAGTACACATCAAGAACCATATAAGTAATAAATTTCTATCAAAGAAATGAAAGACATCACTGTAAAATACAAATTACAAAAACGGAAATCGGTGAAATACATAAAACACAACCCTCTCCTCTCCCCCGGTGTTAAGAAATCATTCAAGAATAAGTAAAATACAAATTAACATTAAAAAAAATATAATCACTTGACAAAATAAAATGTGATGTAATAGACCTTTCACATGAAAATGTATCTGAACTAGTCTTTTAAAATACCTGCTTAGTTTAATCATGATGTATTAATTATTTTGTTGTGCTTGAAATACAATTTGTTGGGATTATTTTTATTTTTTGACGATGTTAATCTGGATTTTTTACGCAGATGAACGCAATATTAAACATGCACAGACTTTCAGGCAACATTTCAAAAACTCTACTGAAATTTAAGTAGCATTTTTTCTTACTCAAAATGATCAAAATTTGGGATATCCCAAAAAAATAACATGAGACAGTGGAGTTAATAAAAGTATTCTGCCCTCTCAAAAAGTGTGTGTCAATGGAGATCAGATGATCCTTTACATAAGATCAAGGACACAATGTAAATACAACATTGGTTCATATCAAAGTTGTGTAGCACTTCAGAAAGAAACCTGGTTTGAGACCTGCCAAATATCATTGACTTGTGTTAAATTATTTTTTAATCTGCTGTTATTAGTTAAGTGTGCTGTGCTGCAATCTGTTTGAACAAGCTACTCTAAATAATTTTGTTCCAAAAACCTCCAAATTTAAATGATTCTAAATAATAATTTGAATGTTCTTTTGCCTATTTTCAAATTGCCCATGGTGTAGTCATGTGCATAAAAAATCTTATTAACACTGTCAAAAAATAAAAATAATCCCAACAAATTATATTCTTAGCACTCCAAAATAATTAATATGTCATAATAAAACTAAACAGATATTTCAAAAGACTAGTTCAGTTACATTTTTCATGTGAAAGATCTATTATGTCACATTTCATTTTCCCAAGCAATTATGTCACATTTCATTTTGCAACTTTCTTTAAATAATTGTTTGCTAAAGCCTGCTATTTAATTATGCAATCGTTGTTGTATTTTTTAATCTGCTGTTATTAGTTATCTGTTTGAACAAGCTTCTCTAAATAATATTACTCCAAATGCCTCCAAATTTGAATGTTCTTCTTGCCTATTTTCAAATTGCCCACAAGGTGTTCATCTGCATAAGAAAAATTCATATTAACTACGACAAAAAATAAAAATAATCCCAATACATTGTATTTCTAGCACTCCTAAATAATTATTACCTCATAATAAAAAATAAGCAAGTATTTCAAAATACTAGTTCAGTTACATTTTTCATGTGACAGGTCTAGTACATCACATTTCATTTTATCAAGCAATTATAATTTTTAATGTGAGAGGTCTATTAAGTCATATTTCATTTTGCAACTTTCTTTAAATAATTGTTTGTAATAGCCTGCTATTAAATTATACCAATGTTGTATTTTTTAATCTGCTGTTATTAGTTACCTGTGCTGCAAACTGTTTAGTTAACTGTGTTGCAATCTGTTTGAACAAGCTTCTCTAAATAATTTTGCACCAACAAATTGCCCATTATTATTTTTCTTAGTCACATTTCATTTTACAACTTTTAATATGATGCAATCATATTAAAAGTTGTGTTTTATGTATTTCACTGATTTCTGTTTTTGCAATTTGTATTTTAGTTATTTTTGATCGATTTCTTCATATTAAAACTTGTGTTTTATATATTTTCCTGATTTCTGTTTTTGTAAATTATATTTTATTTATGTGATTTCTTCATGCATAGAGGGGTTGTTTTATATATTTCATAGATTTCTGTTTTTGAAATTAGTATTTTACTTATTTTTGATCGATTTCTTCATGTGGGGGGGGGGGTGTTTTATGTATTTCACTGATATCTGTTTTTTGATTTCTTCCATTTCTTTGATAAAAATTTATTGCTTGTATGGTTCTTTATGGGTACTGCAGTGTTGCCTAGTGGAACAATACAGTGTACGGAACAGTACTAACAGAACTAAGTACGTTAACAAAATTATTTTAATCCATAATATTGAAATATTTAGCTTAAGGAATATTAGTTTATATAATCTAAAAATAAAAATTAACAGAATAGAATATATATATTTAGTCTGCAAGGCCAAATATACATTTGTGTGTATATATATATATATAATTCATGTGTTTTTATATGTGCATCTGATCCATTTACTATAGCACTGTCAGTTAAGATAAGAGCAAGTTGCTAACCATTTTAATGCATAGTGATGGTGTGTAAAATCATTGCATGATAACAGACATTGTAAGATTTTGATTTAATCAGTGCATCTTTCACATTTTCTCAATCCTACAACAACTATGTATCAGCCCAAAAGTTAGACCAAACTCGACCACTAAGATACACTAGAAACATACATTTTTTTCAGCTAAGTCATATAGCACATTTTACAATTTAATATCATATTAACATATTGTTTTAGATTATTCCTATCTTAGTGAACATTTATCTGTTTTACATGTCTTAGATCATGTTTCAGTAAGATGTGATGAAATAAAAGAGTTTAAAATCTATTTATGTATTTAGACTTGAACATTGTTATTTTTATTATTTAAATAATATTTTCGGTGCAATTGGAATATTAGAATTGCAGTTTGTAATGTTATAATTAATTATTTACTGATATGAATTTTGAATGAGTTGCATTTGCCTGTTTGAAGTGACTTGTTTAAACTTCTTTGTATCAATAATTTCAATCTCTGTTGGCAAGATAAAATCTTTAGTGTCGATATAAATATATTGAACTATTAATAAATGTATGATTCCACATTTATTGTTAAAAGGAGGTTGCCTAAATAAAAGTTTGAGATTGCTGATTGTTATTGATATTGAGATTGTCTAAGTGTTGACAGGTTTTAATGATTATATATATATATATATATATATATATATATATATATATATATATATATATATATATATATATATATATATATATATATATATATATATATATATAAAAACAAAAAAATAAAGACTTATAAATCCAATAAATAATATAATATTTCAACCAGAGGACTGGTTTTCATCAGAAAGAAAAAAAAATACACAGTATATATATATATATATATATATATATATATATATATATATATATATATATATATATATATATATATATATATATATTCTGTGCTATTATGGGCTGTACCATCAACTCATATCCTAGATACATGCTAACCCGGTATCTTCTCTGACTTGATCTATAGCTTTTGAACACAGCTTTAAGGCTTTCTTACCATCCTCTTCTACTTAAGTAATCTTACCCATCAGTCCCTGGAGATCCTCCTTTATCTCTGTCTCCTACTTTACTATCATTTTTCCACCTTGGTCCAGATTCTCTTTTATTTTATATACCTGTTCCTGTATTTGTTTGCATGACTCCCTCAGTTTCTTAATGGTACACTCCTGATCTTTCCAGCCCCAAAATATATTTTCTGAGCAATAAATATTTTTACACTTTCAGTAACATCTTTTGAAAATCTGTATGTTCATTTAAAATATCCTAAATAGCAAATATTAATCACCAAAGTACCTAATAGTGTGATTTAATCTACTCTACTTTTGGAGAATATAAATGCATTGTATTTTTTTAATAGTACAATAAATAATTATGAATTTATTTTGCCACCACCAGAATTATAATATAAATGAATTTATTAATGATTAATAACATAAAAAATAATGATCCCAGGGTTCTATTTGTTAATTTCTAGAAAGCATACTATTCAGTATTATGTTGCTAAATAAATGACTGACATACAACCTGGTAGAATCTAGAAGACATACATTTTCCATATAAGCAAATGTATTTTAATATACTATAATAACAATAATAATTACATAAAGAAGTGTTTAATCTACTTGACAATTGCATAATAAAATTATATAAAATTAGAAAATTATACCCCTTTACCTGAAATATCACTTAAAATAATAGAAAAAAAGGGTACCTTTTATATCTTTCTACTGCTCCATCAACAACACAATAAAATAATTAAATTTTGATTTCTGTACATTTATTAACTCACTTATACTTCAAATAACAAAGAAATGTATTTTGACCATTTTAACCCCTGGAGAATTTTTCCATAAATATTATACATGAAAATCCACATAAAATAAGATATTTTATTATAATAATTTTTTTGTCTGAAATTTCTGCAAAAGCTGTGAAATTCAAAATTTCTGCTCTAACAATAGACATAAGCCCCACCCTGACATGATCAGCCATTATGTGTTGCCAAAGCTGTAAATTGTTTGTCATTTTGTGATATTGAAATTTCCAATGATACAAAAAAACATGTTTATTTGTGAATTTATTATGGTTTTAGATATTTTTTAAAATAATTTACACTATATTTATTAGATATCAACAAAAATATAAATTCTTAATAACTTATTTTGACTTGAAATATGTTATTTTCAAAAATATAACATTATATTAGCATCTAATGTAAATATGGCCTGAACAAATTTGGATACTTGCTATGATGTAAACAATCTACTTATATTTACGAGGAAAATAATAATCGCAATTTTGCAATATATATTTTAAAAATTTAAACTTTTAAAACATAATTCATTAGATATTAGAGAAATAAATAATTGTTCATACAAGTTTTTAAAAATATTCAGAAACAAAGAAGATTTCATTGATTTTTATAAACTGAAAATAACCTTTCTAGAAACAATGACATATAATAGCTTTGTTTTGATTACTGTATTATTTTTTAAGAAAAAACAAAATTTGAACATTTAAAATTTATGTCAGTATTAAACAAGAATATCTATCAAACAAAGTCAAATTTGTTATTTTCTGATAAGTAATAATAAATTTATCATATATTTCATATTGACATAAATTGAAAATATTTTTTCTAGAAATAATGATGTGTAAAGTCTTTCTTTTGATTATATCATCATTTTTTTAATATTTACAGAAACAAAATGTGAACATTTAAAATTTATTTCAGTAGTAAACATGAATATATATCAAATGAAGTCAAATTTCTTATTTTCTTAAAAGTAATAATCATTTTATCATATATTTTACATTGATGTGTGAGACAAAGAAAAACTGTAGAATAGTGAAGTTTGTTAGGGTTAATAAATAAATAAATAATCTGCAGTATGGACATGGATCAAATAATCCAAATCAAAAATAAATAGATAATTATTTCTTTTGATTACAATTCCATCTTGGAATTGAAGCATTTATGGAATAATTGCATTTTAGTAACATTGAGATATTGGACCTGCATAAAAATTAGTCATCTCCTTTACTAAGATTATTATTATAAATAAGAGTTGTGAACACAAAACATTTTTTATAGAAAAACAGAAACCATATTTAAATAATAACAACACATTTATTCACATTTTAATACAACATAAACAAAATTGATTTACAGTAATATCAGAAGTTATATGCCAAACACAAGAGATGTTAAAATATATGGTAGGATATTATCATAGTTAGTATGTCATAAACTCACTAACAAATGATCTATAGGTTTTAAAAATATTAGAATGAGTTATTCAACAAAATATACTTGGTGGAAATATTGTTTTAAACATTTGGATAACTTATTTTATAATTAACCTGGCTATATCACCCAATTTTAACAATGGTTTGGTCTAAAGAAACAAAATAACAATAGCTTAAATCATAAGCTGAGTAAAACAATTCATTTAAAATATTGCCTTTTAAAAAAAAAAATGTTCATAACTAATACTGACATTTTGGTCTTAATAACTATATATATTTTTGCTTATTTTTCTAATAATCCTTTTCATAAAATCAAGACACTTTTTTTAAAATGTTGAAATTTTTATTTACTTTTATATTTTTCTTCCGATTATATCCCAATTATATGTTATTTTGCTGTGAATAACGTTTTCCTAGCATTATAAATAAGCGGATATTCATGTTTTTAAAAAATCTGTTTGGTGATGTAAGCTCTTTCAATAATTAGATATTTAACACATTTTCATGTCAAATGTAAAATTTTATCTCTCTGTTTTTTGTGTATGTGTGTTTCTTATATATAACAGATTTGATAAAATATTTATTATCTTATTGATATCATTTCCATCTGAGTCATAACCAAAGTCTTTTTTAGATGTTTTAAAATGATTTTACTGATTAAAGCATAAAGTTAACTGGGATAATTTCTTATTATTATCTTTCTTACTATCTTTTAAAATCTTATTATTTTGCAATAATACATAGTTTATACTATTGTCTATTTTGGTATTTATTTGCTCAAGTGAAAAATATTTACACAAAATGAATATTCTACTAAGCCATGCTTAAACTTTTATGTAGAAAAGTTTGACATTGTATATATTATAAGCTTTTGTAAGTATGTGTGTATATACATACAAATTAAATGTTAAATAAAGGACGTATTTATATTTTCTATTAATTTGAAAGTTACATATTATTGCAGTTAAAAATCGAGTTTTATAAGTGAACTGAATTCTACTTTCAATATCTTTTGATAACAACAACTGAAAGCAATATTGATGGCTAGAAACCATCCGATTAGTTCAACTTTAATTGGAATTAAAAAGGATATGCGAAAATTCTATCTAAGTTTAACACTTAGAAAATGTTTGCAATAAAAATAACTTTTAATCACAATCTAATCTTTTTTACAGATTTTTTTTTTAAATAAACGGTACAATAAAAAAATGTAACATTATCATTGTATATATTAAAGTGAAAGGATATGCGTCATAATTGGGTAAACTTAATTTATGTCAAGCGTTGGTGACCTAATGATTAGCATAATTGCCTTCCAAGTAGCTGACCCGTGTTCGCTTCTCGGTCAACGCATTTGACATATATATATATATATATATATATATATATATATATATATATATATATATATATATATATATATATATATATATATATATATATATATATATATATATATAAACTTAATGTATTACTTTATTATTTTATTTCAGCACAATATATAATAAAAATAATAAATTTTAATCACATACTATTAAACTGGAGAAATAATAATAAGATTTATAAACATAAATAATTTTGAATGAACAACTATCAAATGGTTAGCAAGTACAACATTTGCTGGATGACAAAGAATTATGTTTTTAAATGAGTAACTATAATAGAAAAATCTATTCAGAAGGTGCGAAGGATTGATTTTCATCCTGAGTGGAGTCTTTTTTTTTTTTTTCAAATGAGTTTAATATTTTGCATATCCATGTCACAGCTTTTTCAGATAGCTATCCAATTTGTTCAGAAAATGGTTTACATAACTATATATATATATATATATATATATATATATATATAGTTATGTAAACCATTTTCTTATATATATATATATATATATATATATATATATATATATATATATAAGAATTAAGATTATTGAGATTCACCATTAAACAAAAATGTGATTACATAATAAGGCAGCTCTTACAATTGATAAAGAAGGAAGCTAATCTACATGGCAATATTTATGTCAAAAACGTATGCACTTTTCTTGATAATCTAAGTAATAATTTTATAGTTGTTACTGCCAAAAAATGTAAAATGATCCACTTTGCAAAACATTAAAATAATTCAAAATGCTATGCCAAATTTGTGATTGTAAATAAAAATTATGAATTGGAAAATTTGCAATATAGAACATTCAGGTAGGGAGAACATTTATTTTTTGATTACAGAACTGGTCCCAAGGAATTTATCTTTTTTAAAAAATCACTCATTACATATTATGTATTAGCGGCTAAGAATAAGTTATTTCAAGACAAATTCATCATTATTTAATGGGGGCAAAACTTGAAATGAAGAAAATTATTAATTTAAATATCAACAAAAATCAGTAGGAGCTGAGCAAACATCTTTATAATTATATAAATATTTATAATTTCTAAGTCAAAATATATTTATTTCAATTTTTAAAAAAAAAATTAAGTACAAAATTACTTTTAATGCACTAAACTATAAACACATACACAAACATTTATATACTAGATAGCATTGCATTAATATAGCCAGTGCTTAGAAGCTCATTGCTCCAATAATTGTGATATATATATATATATCCGATTCAAAAATTAAAATTAAAAAACAGAAACACTTAAAACTGCAATATTTTTTCCATTTCCTATTTTCCCTATTTTTTTTTTATTTCAGTACATTGTGATTAATACATCGATTCCCATTATTTCACTAAAAAATATTAACACTACAAAACATCTCTGAATTGATATTTTTTTTACATTAGTACTTTAATAGGTTTTAATTTAAAAGTATATATCAGACCGTATATCAAATTTTAAAAATACACATTTTATTAAAAATATATGTATCAAAAAAACTTTTGCTTCACGCAATTATTCTAATATTTAAAATGGATCATATCAAATATAATTTTTTATCTGTTTTTTTTTTCTTTCTTCATATAGATATTTTTCACTTCATCTCAACATTAAAGATCAATAAATTGATTTATTTATTTCTGCATCAGGTGTTTAAAAAATTTGCATTAAATTTTAATTTTATTACAACGTTAAAAGGATCTTTACTGGCTTTTTCTCTTCGAATAAAAAAAGATGGGTACGAATTAATTTGAGATGAGAGATTAAAAACAAACGTTGCTTATGTCATAAACAAAGTTACTAATCTCAATAGAATAAACAATAAAATTATTATTATATTTGCATAATAAACCTCTCACATTGAAAATGTATTTTAATGATTACATTGATTTTTCAAAACTGAAATTACAAATAAAATCCAAATGTTAAATTTTAAAGATGATAAAGAATGTCATAAGGAAGATGCAAACATATGTTAAATAGATTTATCAGTACAAGATAACGGTGAAGAATGTGAACTAACAAATTGATTTCAGTGTTTACATTATTTTAAGTGGTATAATAAAGTAAAAAAAATGAAAAATATAATTATTTATGACATGATGATTTAAAAAAAAATAGTAATGTAAAAGCATTTATTTGTAATGCAATTTTAATGTTAGTATATTAAAGAATGAAAAACAATAAAAAATGATTATAAAGGTTATTTAAAGAAAACTCCCAAACTTATGTCAATCAATAAGGTTAATTGTACAATGATAGAAAAAAATGTCAATAATAGAAAAAAATGTCTATAATAGTCAAAATTTATTGAGAAAATGCATGTATTAAAAAGACTTGTCTTAGACATGTAAAAGCAGATGAATAACAATGACATGTAAAAAATTCAGAAATTTGAAATGAATTACAAACAAAATAGCAGATAGTAAGATAGATAAATTAAGTAGATAGATATGTGAAAAATATAAATAGACAGATAGAGTGATGGATTTTCTGAAAGTCAAACAGTAGACTAATTGTTAATGAATAGATATAAATAATTAGATGTTCATACATTGAAATGTTGTTTTTTTATGTTTTAAGCTTAATTTAAAGGCAGGTCATTCTTGGAATTAATACTTAAAGCAAATAAGTTTTCAGTAATACTAAAAAGATCATCAAAATTAATTCAGATTACCTATAAAAAAGAGTTATGTTTTAGTACAAGTTTATAACATTTCTAAATGATTTTTATAGATTAAGTCAAGCATTTCAAAGTTTACATTGAAAAATAATTTAGTAAGACAAAAATGTGGAGATTACAAAGTTGATTATAATCATGAGTATAGGATGCATACATTATTACAGTTTTGTTAAATAAAAATATAGTGGACCCATGAATTATATTATCTAATTACATGACTTTAATCATAAACTATACTTAAAAATTTCAACAAACAAAACAAAAATATAAATAAATAAACAGATAAACATTAAAAATCCACAAATTTTACAATTTTTTGTGACCATTTCTTAATTTTCTGAGCAAGTTGTTTAATTTTATAATATATTAGTACCTGATTTTTATCTTAGACAAATATTTCTAGACAAGTTTTTTTATTATTTATTTATTTTTATGATAAATGTTATAGGTGAAAACATTCAAATCTTTGTCTATGATTATAAATAAGTAAATATGTGAAAACATAATATAAAATAGTTTATAAAATAAAAACTGGTGAAAATGCAATTAATTTAGAAGATGGCTGATTGATATAATTGTAATAATAAAAACCATGTAAACTATCAATGAGATTGTAGATTAATCTAAGCAAAAAATTAGATTAACATGGAATGTAAAAAATAATTAGATTAACAAAATGTAAAAATAATTAATTAAAAGACAGATTTCAAGTTATGATCAAAATTAAAAATATGATAATGAAATAAACAATGAGGGAGAAAAAATTATAAAAGGTACATCTTGTTATTGTTCTTCAATCAGGGCTGCAATCTACTAGATTATTCCACTCTTCAATCTGTATAAAATAAGGTTCAAGTTATTGCTATACAGTCAGTATTGATATTAGTATTATTGAAATACAGTCATTGTTTGTATTATTTATTCAATTTGGAGTCTAGTTATACAGAATGCAGATTCAGAGTTTTGGAGAACATTTAATGTTGTAACAAGCCAGTCATTTCTACTGCAGTTTACATAATGCAGTAGCTGCATAAGCCTTAGGAATATTTAACAGGGCTTCATACTCCAAGCCCTCAGCCATCCCTATCTCACCTGAATCAATGCCTGGAACTAATGCCTAGATTGTGAAGTGGAATTTTCTACAAAATTTCTCTTTCTCATTGTTCAAACCTGGAAGGAAAATCATGAAGTCATTGATGAAGTACCAAAAATCCAATCAGTTAGAAACTGACAATCATGAAAACATAGATAAAAATATTTTTTAAATAATGGTCTATAGACACTTTATATTTATTGTAAAAGAATTTTAATTAATGAAGAACTATTATATATTTTGCCTGAAATTAATCATTTATATTTTTATGTAAAATATTATATTGTGTTATTTTATATTATATTAGATATGTGTGTGTCCATGAATAAATGTTAATGTTTCTTATATATTATTTGGACTATTATCTCACTCTTGTCACTGCATCACTATTAATTTAAGAGTACATTTATTTTTATATGTCAAGTTAAATGTACTGGATTCTGGTTAATAGTATAAGCTAATCATGAAATATGTCAAATATTGGAGTATGCCTTTTGTCAAAAGCATACTGACTATATAACCTATGATTGGCTGGTGCCTGAAATTGATCTTCAAAAAAAATAAAATTCTTTGAAAGGCAGGGGTTTGAATCTAACAGTAAAAAAGTGCTATAGCTTGGAAATGCTTTGTATAGTCTCAATCTGGTTACAGGTGCTGATGATACTTAAAGTTAATATTAATGTAAAAATATATAAAATAATTAAAGGTCTTAATTTCCTGATATTGTTTCTATAAGAGAAAAACATTATTGAAAAATATTATTCATCAGAGCATATTTAATAGAATAAAAATAAGACATTTTGCTATTAATTAATGTGCAACTAATAAAAATCATTCCAAGATCAGGAAAAGTTTTCGTGCACTGCTAGTTTACACTTATAAATCCTTCCTACGTATATAGAACTGATTTATGAAAATAAATCTGGTCCATAAATTATTTAAATAAGTTTACTATGTGCTTGTCATATAAAATGTACATTAACCAGTAATGTAGCTGTTAACTAGTGAAAAACTGATTAATACATTTTAAACTGATCAAACACAGAAAACTTTGAACTTATCAAAATGCTTTTTTTTTTTCAACTAAGGCAAACACAGAATCACATAACAATCACTTTAACTTAGAATTTCTTCATAGAACTTTGAAAACAAAATCATCAGAAAAAAAATATACTGTTGCATAAAGATTGATCAGAGATAAATCATATATAAGTCATTTTAATTTGTAGATATTTTATGAACTTTCTTTTAGCCACATGTATATAATATGATTGTTACACTAATCCTCTCTTGATAAATAATTGTATTAATTCTTTTTACAAACAAATAGTATATCACAGTTAAAGTTTTAAATCATTACATATTAATATGCTAGTCTAAATGTTAAAAAGGTGAAAGTATGGTTAAACTCCACAGTTAAATTGTTTTTGTTTTTTTAAATTAAAAAAAAATATTGAATTAAAAAAATACTTTGGATCTCACAAAGCCTCCTCATAATTATTTTAAGTATTTTGAAAATTGTGTAAATTACACAAACATAAATCAGAATATATACACTATTATTTTAAAATTAAAATTACTGATGCTATCAAATTTTAAAATATTATATTGGGATCATTTCACTATTTTAATAGTAAAAAGAAAATGGGGGAAATCAAGATAACGGATTTCTGTACAGTCTGTTAAAGTTGTTGTTGGACTGTCTCTTTCTTTATTGATTTGTTAAAGTAGGTTTTGACTTAATTAATAAAAGTTCTAATAGATTTTATTATTATTGCAATATATACACATATTGTAACAATAAAAATGATGATAATAAAAAATGGTAACTTTAATATAGTTTGAATAAAAATATAGCCCAACTATATGTCAGGCTCCATTTATAACACAAAAAATATGTGTCATATTGTATTTTTAATCCCAGCCTATATATTGATCATCAATTGTAACAGAATAAAAATATAAACTAAGGAAGAACAATTCTAATTTAATAATGTCATGAATTGTAACTGCATTTATACCAGAATGAAAGTAATAAACTAAAGTGAATATAGATCAATGAATAATAATGTAACATTTTATTCATTAAATCAATCTTAATAATCTTTGTTCTAACCTCTTAAATTAAAATAGCATTTACAATGGATAGAAAATAAGTAAAATAATTATTTCCAGCTATTCTAAAATATGAGTCTTATTCGCAATAGATTAAAGATAAAGCAATAAAACCAAATATCTTATAAACAATGATCTATGCCTATTATATAAGTCACTTATAATAGAATGAAATTAATGACAAAGAAATGGATAAATAAACTTTTAAATTTCTTACGAATCCAAATGCTATTTATAATAATACAAACTTATACTAAAAGTTAAACATTTTTATTAAATTTAAACAAAAGGATTCAGGGATGAATGAGATAATAATTTAATCTGCCCTATAAATCTAAACAATGATATCTAAATAAATATATATAACTCATTAATTGATTTCCAATTACAGCTAAATAAAATGAAAGTTATGCTAATTCAACCATGCTATTCCAATAATACCAACAGGCTCTTATTAGTGAAGTCAATTATAATAAAACTAAATACTCAATAATAATAATATAGTCAATTAACCAAACATATCTATTCACATTCACCAACTTAAAACACTATAAAATAAAATCATTTTATTAGATAACATTAAAATTTATTATAGCCAATCACATCAACATATAAAATAATAATTATATTTCTATTTGATGCTTTACTCAAATGCTATGGACAAATCATATCCAATTATTTTTCAGTTTAATACAGCTGTTATTAAAAATTTAGGCTATAATTATCAAAACGTGTGAAAGATTATTAGTGTTTGTTGTAATCAAATATTAAAATTAAAATTTAATATCTAAACTGAATTTATGATTTGCATCAATAAATTTTAAATATTCTTAAAGAAAATCACTTTAATTTGTAAGAAAATAAAATTTGTTATTATTACAAACTCTCTATAATCATATAAGATTATGATCTTTATGATTTAATACTGTCTTAACATAATATAAACTTTAATAAATAATAGTTTAAAATAAAATATATAAATATCCAATTACAATTATCTTACTTATCTTAAATAATTGTCCTATTTGTACCATTATTAATCATTGAATCTGTTCAGATGTAATTTCTATATTAATATAATTGTTACTTGTAATTATAAATAAGCTTTTAATTATTTATTAAATATTTAACAATATCATTACAGTTCATTTATTGTTGTATAAAAATCTATACCTGATAAGATAATAAACATTAAATTTAAACAAAAAAATCTATAATTATACTCTCTATCTCATCCTGTGGATGGAATTTTGAACCGTTTTGTAATTTATTCTAATGAATTATTTGGTATATTAATTTTGAACTACATCCTATTCAAATACTATTTTCATTGTAGAATTGAATGATAACCAAACAAGTCTACTCATTTTAACATAATTCAACATTTATTTAAAAATGTATAAAATTAGATAAAACATATATATTGCAACTAGTTGGCTATGTAGAAATAAAATAATAATAATTAGATAGTTAGAAGCATGTTCCTCAGGTTTGAGTATAAAAAGTATTATTATTTAATTAATGAGGAAAATAATATTTAATGTTCATAGACCAATTTTTTTAAAGAGTTATTATTTAAGTCAATATTTTTATGTCCTCAATATGATAGTATGAGAATTCTCAAACATTAAATATAATTAAGAGTATTTTTTAAAAAAAGAGAGAGGGAAGAACAAAACAGGATTTTAATACCTATATATATTTTATTTTTAATTAATCCACAGTCATGTTTTTCTTTATCTCTCTTTAATTAAAAAAATCAAATCACTGCAATTAACTGATTATGTTGTTTTTTGGGAGAAAATTGATTTTTAATTAAAAAGGAATGTCAAGAAATTTATAATATTAATTTAAGCTCTTTATTTGTTTTCAGTTTATGATTAAGGAAAGAAATAGATTAACATTTGTATTTATGAAATTTCATCTAATTGATTGTCATGAAAATTATTAAGTAAGAGATAGATTGCAATTTTGTTTGTGAGCAAGATTGTTCTAAATAAAATATGAATGTGGGGTGTGAATTAGCAACTATGTCCAAGCATCTGGAGAGGTTTTAAAACTTAACTGTTGATAAGACAGCAGTCCAATTGTATTCAAGCTGCTGAAAAATATAAAATTAGTTCTAACTTAATGGTTGAAAAGAAAGCAGTGAAGACTTAATCCACCTGCTAAAAAATAAAAAAATCAGAAGTCTTTACCAAGACATTGAATAAAATAGCAGCTTTTTTATCAAGCTGTTAGTATACTATGAGATTAGCATTAAAATGGTTTGTGCCATGAAAACCATGTACTATATTCAGCTAAAATCCAGGAATAAAGAATGTAGAGAAGTTATACCTCTAAAATAGTCTACAATCTCCACCTTCATTCTTGAGAATGTTCTTTCTGTCTCAACTGAAAATCTATGAAAACCTAATGCAAAAAGTTTGCTATTTTTTGTTTATGTAGAATTTCTCAGACCAGGAAAAGGACATCTTAACAATGCACATGATCAAGAAGCCTTGAAGAAGAAGCTCAATTAAAAAAAAAATTAAAATTTGTAACCGGAAAGAAATCAATAAAGACTAAAGCTATGAATAGAGGTACTATATTTTATTAGGTATGCACACTACATTTTTATTAACCTTAATCTTTTTCAGCATAATGGAAAATCAGATTTTGGCCAATTTCCCCTCTGGTGATTTTTTTTTGTAAGTATTATATACTAAAATGTGTGTAAAATGGTATATTTTATTATATTTTTTGCTGAAAAATTTATGCTAAAAAGTGGTAAATTCAAAATTCCTACTTTTATAATAGACATAAGCCATACCATTATATGTTCAGCCATTGTCTGTTGCCAAGGCTGTACAACATTCAACATTTTATGGCATTGTAGTTTCAATGATGCAAAAACATATTTATTTGTGAACTTATTATGGTTTTAGATATTTTTTAATAATTTACACTATATTTATTAGATATCAAGAAATATAAATGATAAATAACTTATTTTGACTTGAAATACTTTATTTTCACAAATATAACATTATATTAGCAGCTAACAAAAATATGACCTGAAGCAATTTACAAGATTAGTTTCTCATAAATAATCTTCTTTATATTTACAGGTAAGAAAATATCACAATTATGCAATAAATATTCAAAAAATTTAAACTTTTAAAGCATAATTCATTAGATATAAAATAAATAAATACTTATCCATTTGGATGCTTAAAAATAATAAGAATTTAAAAAAATTTTGTTGATTTTATAAACTGAAAATAATCTTTCTAGAAACAATGATGTGTAAAGTTCTTGTTTTGATTATGTCCTCAGTTTTTTAATATTTACAGAAACAAAATGTGAACATTTAAAATTTATTTTAGTAGTAAACAAAAATATCTATCAAATGAAGTTAAATTTATTATTTTCTGATATGTTATAATAATTTTATCATAAATTTTATGTTGATCTGTGAGATAAAGAAAAACTCAGAAATGTCAGAAAAATAGTGAAAATCAGTAAAGTTAATAGAATTTATTTTATTTTTGTTTCATAAAGCTAATAAGGTTTATTGTGTTGTATAAGAATTGATAATAGTAAATACTTCACTAAGTTAAAATATTAAAAATTGTTAGACATTTTTTCCTATTTTTAAATCCCAGTCATTTTTATTACATATAGTAAAATAGCTTATATATATATATATATATATATATATATATGTGTGTGTGTGTGTAATTATATAACTGAATATTTGTAAATACAGTAACTAAATAATTAAAAAAATATTTATCCACTTAGGAGCGCTTTCGATTATCCCAGCAACACAGATTACTGGGATAATCAAAAGCATTCCTGAGTGGATAAATATTTTTTAATTATTTAGTTACTGTATTTACAAATATTCAGTTATATAATTATGTACATTGCTTTAAAATACAGACATCAAATCATAATATTATATATATATATATTGTAACAGTCAGAAAATGTGTGACTCATAAACATAGTGCAGAATTCGACCACCACACAGAACAGCAGCACCATCAAGGTAGAGAAGCCACCCATGTTACGGAGTTCGAACATAGTTTATCGGTTCCACAATACAATCCACGAAACAACACATCTGATGCGACATTAGTAAATATTTCCTTAGGCACGGTGGTCAGGGATATGCAAGAGATTCATGATTTTATTCTTGAGTTAGCCAATAATCAAACTAATAGTAATTAAACATTCATATTTACATAATTGAGGAAATATTATATAGAATGGGTATCGAATAAATGAAACGTAACTTCAGATGTATAATTTAAAATTATTTATTCAAACATTTTAATAAGACAATCATTTACTAATAATATTTTGTGGATTCAAAGCTTCAATAACGGGATTTGTGACATGATTATATTTTAAAGAATACATTTATTTATTTAGACATTATTTTATATTGAGGACTTCAGTAGTGGTATTTCCGATACTGTAATGTTTACAAAAAGAATACATTTATTTGTTTAGACATTATTTTATCTTGAGGACTCAGTAGCGGTATTTCTGATACTGTAATGTTTACAAAGGGAATTCACTTATTTGAAGGCTTAATCTAGCTACCTAAAATTCTTGAGTAAGTATTTCTAATGCATGCCTTGGGGAATTTATACCTTTGCAATGCAAGAGTCTAAAGTAAGATTTAAGAGTAGCGGTGGACATATATTTCTTTAATTTAAATATTTATTTTATGACTAAGGGCAAACATTTATTTGAGAGTGAATTATGAAGATAATGCAGAGGTGGAGTGATATATAGAATAATAAAATTAAGTAAAGGAACACATGGTATGCTTTAGAAAGGCGATATGGAGTGGCAGTATATTGAAACTGCAATGCTGCGAATGAGTTTATAAAACTGTCGGGCTGGTCTCTGCCTCATCCCGATGAAGTAAGGTGTCACATTAGCATAACCAGGGACAAGCGGTCCATGTCGCAGTTTTGCCGGCTGGCTGCATGACATTGTCAAGTCCTACGGGAGCGCCCATTATGCCCGCTTGTGTAGGACGACTGGGGTTAATTTCAACCCTGAAGAATATGGAAACTTCATGGTGGAATGGGTCATCGCGTCTCTAAAATGTAACACATGTATATTGTATAAACGATTATGATGAGATTTAAATAGATTTCTGACTCGGCCCTACATTATCAACATTTACTAAAGAACGTTGGCGACTCTCAAAGAAATGTAATTTGATGGAATTATTCATTAAGATTTAATATATACAAAACATATCTAAACTGGTAATGATTACAACTAATATGACAGCCATTTGCAAAGTTGTAGACCCCTGCATTACAATAAATGGTGCACTGAATGCGTGTCGATTTATATGAAAGTTAAGTTAGTTATGAAAGCAAATATTAATGAAAATTTGACACGCATTCATTGTTCCAAGTGATCATAGATTTAAACTTTGAAAATTGAGACAATTATGAGCATGCAATAATTAAATAATAACTATAGATATAATGTAGATTTGAGAAATATGCACCCAAGAAAGATAGAGTGAGGTAAGCTAGATTATTAGAGAAATTTACATATTAAATTAATTATTCAATTTTAGTTATACAAATGATAGTTTTTACATTTTATAATTTAGATAAGTAATATGAAGAATAGCTATAGCATGTTATTAGAGTACTCTAGAGTTTGAACACAGACAGGTACCTGTTTTATAAGAAGTTTTCTGATTCCATTAGTTTAGCAGCAAAAAGTTCACGAGTGGCAAGTCTTTCTTGTATTTAGATATTTCATTTACTTTCACAGCAGCAGCAGCTTTCTCATTTATTTCAGGCAGCAGATCTTCATGGTTAATTTATGATGGGCAATGGAAAGTTCGGCATCCGATAGGCCATCTCTCGATGGAGAATAATCTAGGTGCTTTACTCGGTCATACCTTGGCAGGAACAAATTATTTTTATATTTTTGGAGACTCTCAGTGATCGAGAGCAAAGCTAAAGTTTAAGTGAATGTCTCCAGCAAGGCTAAGATGGCCTCTTTTTTTATCTTGATCTCTTACATTTTTGTTAAGATGTTTTTAGGTTCTACTTAATCTGCGCTGAGGATAATCAATGCATTTTTTTGGTTTTTAATTAAAGAAAGCTGCCGTTCTATTGTTTACATTTTACATTTCTAATTACATTTGGCAAATTTTTCTTTAATTAAACTATTATCTATCACTGACTGATGCTTTTAAATTTCAAAGACAAAAAGGGAACATAAGATTATTTTAACTTTTAATTAAATATTACATCAGATTTTTTTAGAATTATTATTAAACAAAATTTAAACAAAGCAATAAATACGAACTTTATAATCCAAAATAAATGATTAAAATTATACAAAATTATATAACTAAAAGAAATCTAAATTATATTATTTTATCCCTATTTATTGCCTTTAATTTGAGATCGAAATGTGTGCGTGTTTATGCTGAATTCTACATATATTTATACATTTTTAATATTGCTAGACACAGAATTCGATACCAAAAAATTTAAATTTGGGCAGGATAGACCGGTCAGTGAGAGACACCAGAAAAAGGTGAAAAAAGATTCGAATATGAATCTTACTGTTTCAATATATATATATATATATATATATTGAAACAGTAAGATTCATATTCTTATATTTTATATATATATATATATATATATATATAAATATAAGTTTTTTTTTCTCAGTTTGCTTCTCAGGGTAGAATCAAATAATGTCAACTTTCATTTTTAAAAATATTTAACAAACTCTTAATTATTTTTAAACAAAGAATTTAATGAATTTAATGTTAATTCAGGAATAAAATATAATTGGTTAGTTAATATACTGTGTAAATGAAATGGATGTTTGAAATAATATAGTAACATGTCTTTTTTGTTATTGTTGTTATTAATTAAATATCAAATAATTGTTTTAAAAAATATTATTTCTAATCTTAATTACTTTATTCTATCATATTCCTGTTTCATGGATTGCATTGTGTGTGACTTTATATCATGAAGATTCATATTATATGATTTAGATATGTTTTGATGATACCAATAAAAGTAGTTATTTTGAATAACGGGGAAGCCCATGATTTGCTTAAAGTCATTTATAATAACCTAATCTATTCATATATTTTCCTCTTTCTCACAGTAATAACTTATAGAATTTTTGCTTCCTGAGTTAGATTCATGCAAGATAGATAGATAGATAGATAGATAGATAGATAGATAGATAGATAGATAGATAGATAGATAGATAGATAGATAGATAGATAGATAGATAGATAGATAGATAGATAGATAGATAGATAGATAGATAGATAGATAGATAGATAGATAGATAGATAGATAGATAGATAGATAGATAGATAGATAGATAGATAGATAGATAGATAGATAGATAGATAGATAGATAGATAGATAGATAGATAGATAGATAGATAGATAGATAGATAGATAGATAGATAGATAGATAGATAGATAGATAGATAGATAGATAGATAGATAGATAGATAGATAGATAGATAGATAGATAGATAGATAGATAGATAGATAGATAGATAGATAGATAGATATATAGATAGATAGATAGATAGATAGATAGATAGATAGATAGATAGATAGATAGATAGATAGATAGATAGATAGATAGATAGATAGATAGATAGATAGATAGATAGATAGATAGATAGATAGATAGATAGATAGATAGATAGATAGATAGATAGATAGGCAGGCAGGCAGGCAGGCAGGCAGGCAGGCAGGCAGGGAGGCAGGCAGGCAGGCAGGCAGGCAGGCAGACAGACAGACAGACAGACAGACAGACAGACAGACAGACAGACAGACAGATAGATAGATAGATAGATAGATAGATAGATAGATAGATAGATAGATAGATAGATAGATAGATAGATAGATAGATAGATAGATAGATAGATAGATAGATAGATAGATAGATAGAGTGCAGGGGCATTTACTTGATACTGTCCTTGTTTTGCATAAAAAGTATATTTGTAAAAGTTCATGCACTACATTTTATTGTAGTTTCTATTAAAAATTACATTTATAATTGGCCAGTACATTAATAGTACTTAGTTGCCAGAGAATTGATAATAATCATCATATTTTAGTTTTCCAAATTATTGCTTTTATGATTATATATTCTTATGAATTAGCACTTAAATATGTGCATTAATGTTTAAATATTGCCCCAATGTAACAAAGGCTAAATAGTGGGCCTGGTCTATAGAAGATCCATTTCAAATCTAGTCACAATATTGTCTGTTCATTTATTTTTATTGCTAATCATTCATGATTATGAATGATTATTGATTATCTTTATTTATAATGCTGATGAATTTATGATTAATAATACTCATATTATTATAGGATTAAATATTACATTATTTAATTTTAAATTAATTTTATACTTTCATTTAAACAAGCCAAACACTTTAAAATAACATTTTAAAAATAATACTTTAGTAATTTATCCAATATTTATTTTTCATGTATCTATTTTAAAATTTAACTTAACTAATTACACTTGTTTTAAAACTATCTAATAAATAATTTTCCTAACATTTACTTTTATTTTATAGTACAATTTTGATAGTAATTTTGAAACTTTATTTAGAAATCATGTAAGCACACAAGTATGTGCATTCACTGGTCGCAGGACTTAAAAAAAAAAACAGTCATTGTCTATCAATTTTTTATGATTACTGTCTAAAAAAAATATATATATTAAACAATTTTATTACAAAATATCATATAAAAAATGATAAAATATAATAATACAATTTGGAATAGATAAATTTAGAAATGAGTTAAGATGTAAAATATTAACTCATCTGTCAACCATAAATATTATATTTTTAATCAAATAATTTATAACACAAACATTAAATCTAATTTTTATTTAAAATACATTAGTTTATTTAATTCTAAGTCATTATTCTAAACTAACTTTTAACACTTTATTTAATAGGACTTTTAGTATACTATTTGACTATGGCCAGTTTTTCCAACCATATAAAAAAATCATAATATTTTGCTTTACTTTATAATTTTAACATACTAACATAATTTTTTTATATATTTACTACTCTCACCTTACTTCAACAAAGTTTTTAAAATATTACCAACATTATACAACAGTTATACTATTTAAAATTTATTCTTAATTTAAAAATTTTTAAAGATTGACTCATTAAATCTATCTGGACCTAGTCGAAAGAGCACAATATATATATATATATATATATATATATATTAAAAGTAAAAATTTATAGATTATATATATATATATATATATATATAATCTATAAATCTAAGTTTTTTTACTTTTAATATATCCTCTGGGTAGAACCAAAGATTGCTATCTTTGATTTTGAAAATGTTTTACAAAGTCTTACTTATTTTTAAAAAAAAAAGAACCTAATGAATTTAAAATTAATACATGAATAAAATTTAATTGGTTCATTAATAGACATTTTAGATTAAATGTGTGCTTGAAAGGTCTTACTATCATGTCCTTTTTGTATTTGTTATTATTAATTAGACTTTAAGTAATTGTTTTAAAAAATATTTATTCTAGTCTTCATTACTTTATTCTATCCAATTCCTGTTCAATGGATTGATGTTTGTATGAGCTTATATTATGACAGCTCATGTTATAAGATTTAGTTTTTTTATGATTTCAATTAAACTAGTTATTTATAAGTAGGGGCCCTATGATTTGTTTAAGGTCATTTATAATAAGCTAATCTATTTATTTATTTTCCTCTTGCTCACAATAATAAATTCGAAAGTTCTTTCTTCGTGAATTACATTCTTGTATAAAAGCTATATATATATATATATATATATATATATATATATATATATATATATATATATATATATATATATATATATATATATATATATATATATATATAGTGCAGGGTCATTCAGTTGACAGTGTCCTGGTTTTGTGTGAAGAATATATTCATCAATGTCCATGCCCTATATTTTAGTTTAATCTCTATTAGACATTAAATTTATAATTGGACAGCACATTAATGGCACTAAATGTCCAGAATATTTATGATAATCATCATGTTTTTGTATCACAGCATTATTGTTTTTATGATTATATATTGTTATTGATTAGCAGTTAATTATGCACATCCAAATTAATATTTAAATATTTACCCCAAGATGGCAAAGGATAAATAGTTGGCCTGGTTTTCATAAAATCCATTTCAAATCCAGTCAACGATTGACTATTGATTTATTTTTATTTTTAATCATTCATGATGATAGAATGAGTATTGCTAATCTTTATTTATAATGCTGGAGGATTTGTTTTTAATGATATTGATAGTTACTGTAGTCAATTAACTGGTCTGATCTCTCAGAGTGATTTATCATGCTAATTTCCTTGATATGAAATTTTATACTTTTTTTACATGATAAAGAAACAATTCCTCAGATCCTTAATGCTTTAAACCCCACTTTTCTATAGAGTTAGAAATGGCTACTCCACTTTAGGCTGATGATAATCATGTACTGGTGACACATCACATCAGGTATGACCCCATTATTTCCTCATAGTGTTATAAATTATGAGGTTAATACAGAAAATATATAAAGAATTATTCTTATTTACTTAATTGCATAATTAAAATAAAAAATATTAATGACCAGTTATTAATAATTAAAAAACTCAAAGAGAGCTAAAATATAAAAAAATGGATTACTTTGCTATCTATATATACAATACATTAATAAAATAATATCTTAAAATAATAGTTTTATTTACAATTTTATTTAATTGTTTATTAGAAAAAATTAAATTAAATATTTATAAACATGTTATTAATATTTGATATTGTATTTTATAAAGAAATTCATTAAATTATAAGTTACAATTAATAGTTATAACTACATTCGAGACAAATAATACAATTTTAAGAAATAACTATGACATATTAAGAAATGCAATTAATATAAAATATTTATACATCTTGGATTAAGGCTGCAAGACAGCTGAAACATAAAGACAATTAAAATGAAATAATAAATTATTTTAAAAAATATCAAAACAGAATGTTTTATTACGATATATGAAATTAAGAAATTAAGAGAAGGGCAAACCTTAATTTAAAAATTAAAAAGATAATTTAGTAGAGGAAATAATTTGCTTAGTTGATAAGGAACTACCACAAACATTTATACAGCATGGTGGCTGATGTGTAAAAGTACATTATGGGAGTATATATATTTATTTATGATTTTAAGTCACTGATAGAGTTGCATTACAACAATTGAAAGATTGGTTTTATAGCTTATTTAATATATAATATTTTTAAATGTTAAATAATACTGGGATTTATTTATATATATGGAGACATGTGTAGAAATATGTATGATTTTAATCTTGTAAAAAAATGTAAATAGCAAAGACATTTACAAAACACATATGAAAAGCTGTATGTATAGCTTCAAAGTTATATGATCATAAGCTTATTGAAACTTTAATAAGAAAATTTTGACTACTTCCTGTTTAATTAATTAAAACATTAAAAATATAAATGTGCCATCTTGATCTGAAACATAGAGATCATGGTTTTATCTTAATTGTGTTGTTTATGTAATTTATAGCAAGTTTTTAAAGCATTATTTGTGTTTGCATAATATGATTTTTCGTGCATATCATCCTATTTATTTTATTTTGGAATTGTCTATTATGAATTTGAGAAGTAAATTAATACTATGAAGTAATGTCAATCAATTTCTCAGATTAATTTTATTATTAAAATTATATTTAGTGAGCTTCATCCAATAGTCCCTACACGAAAAGGTATTTATAAAATATATTAGAAAATATAGGATACTTTTGTATTAGAGCTGCAACACTGAGCATGTATTACATCTACTCAGCCTGTTCACATTCGCATTAATCTGCTGATAACTTTGTAATTTTGGGATCTAACCAAATTAATGGGTACACAAGTCTTATACATGACTCTTTTGGCAAAAATGTGTACACAGATCTTATATATGATATTTTGGCAAGATTTACAAAGTTATCAGGGGGGAGGTTGATACAAATGTGATACAGGTGCAGTAGGTCTAATACATGCTCCATGTTGCAGGACTAAAAATAACTAAAAGTAAAAACATAATAAACATTTATCATTTTCAATAAGAAATGTATGATTTTGAACAAGTCATTTAAATATGTATGAGTTGGACACTAACAACTTTTTAGAATTACATTTGTAAACAAAAAAAATGTGATTTGCAATCTTAACACAATGACAACATTACACAAAAAAATTGTTAGTTTAAATACACACTAAACAAACAATAAATGATTTTAGTTTTTAAATAATATTTATAAAAAGACATTAATTATAAGTACAACTTCTGCACTAACAACTTTTAAAAATAACAGTCCCAATCAAAAAAAAAGTGATTTGCGATCTTAATAAATGATGCTATTACACAAAAAATTGTTAGTACACAAACAGTAAATGATTTTGGTTTTTAAATAATATTTATAAAAACACATTAAGTATACTCCTATGTTATTTACCATTTAATACATAATAGGAATTGTCACCTTAAAACAAAAAAAAATAATATTACCCAGAAAATGGAGATCTCTACTAAAAATTCTCTCTCCAAAAATGTAGCACATGATTGCAGAGTATTCTGTAATTTTCAACAGAAATGCTATTAAACATATTTTTTATAAACAATTTAAACCAAAAAAAAACACAAAAAATACATATTAATTATGAGACTTTTACTACTATTTTAACTTGGTGGAACTATTTCTTTTATATTGCTAAGTATGGCAGAAAGAAATCTGGAAAATAACTGAAAATGGTAAAGTATTACAAAAGAAAGATTACATTGATAAAGATAAAAACACCTTTCCACGTGTATACTTGCAGGGTTTATTCCTTTTCAATTTGACATAATCAGGACATTACACATTATTGTTGGTATGTCCACTGACTACTCATGTTTGTAAGATATTATTGTAGAATAGATTAAATAGGGTAAATTATTTTTACTAATGTAACAATAAAACAGATTAATTATTTAATATTTTCAGTTTATAGAATTTGATTTGTTTTCTTTTGAATGAATAATTGTAAAACATGATTGGTTCAAAAAAGAAAAATATCCTAATAATCAGAATATTGTTGACATTATTTTTACTATTTCTTAAAACAGCAATTACTTACTAAACAATGAGGTAGGTCACTGTTGAAAAATTAAATTTAAATATTTTATTATTGATATTTTTTTTCTTTTCTTGCTTGCTTAGAGACCAGGTTAAATAATATTGTCAATTTATCATAAATTTAAATAAAGTTTAAAATCAACTAGTAATCAATGTATGATATTAAATAATAAGTTTATTGAGCAAAATTTCCTGACTAATTTTGTGTAAAGAATTTATATGAAAATATCATTGTTAATATTAGTCTGTTGAAATAAAACTTTGGCACTACCTATGCATATACAGATAGATAATACATATTTAATTGCAAGAATAGTCTAATAGGTAATGACCTCACTAAATCTGATTGTTTCTATTAAGGTTGGATATCTGGCAATAATTACTGTCTTTTTGAAGGTAGGGTCAGAGAACTACTGACACAAAACAGAAAGACAAAAGTCACATTCGCCATATATATTCTCAGAGAACTACTTTCACACTACTGAAATACATAATCTTCATTCTCCAGAAAATAGCTATCAAATATGAATGATTGATATAGTGATTCAAGTCCGTGTTCAATATTGGAAGCTGATAGAAACAGTCATTAGCATCAAGGCAAGCTGTCATAGTACAGCTGGAAATGGGATTGGAGCTAATCATGAGATAGGCTGCCAAGATACATCTGGAAGTGGTAGGAAAATTTGAAGGGTAATGGTGCAATCCCTTCTTCCATAGTTCACCCTAAAACTAGGAGCTATACCTGGCCAACAGTAGCAGGCATTGTAAAATATATTGTAAAAACGAAAGTGTACATTTGTTTATGTGTTATAAATAAATATAGTATAAAACATATTTACACATGTTTGTGTTTATATATAATTTAGACTGAACTAGTGAACATATATATATATATATATATATATATATATATATATATATATATATATATATATATATATATATATATATATATATATATATATATATATATATATATATATATATAAAGGAAAACAAACATATAACTGTGCTGCTTAAAATATTATAGATATATACGTATATATGTATAAAAAATAAGAGTAAAGTTTTTTTTAATATTAAGAAGGGGGTGAAATTAATTTTAAGTATATATATATATAATTTCACTATGTCCAAACTATACTAGGTTAATATAACAACTAACTATTTTCCATAAAATTAAAAATATAATACTGTTTATTATATTTCTTTTTTAATATAGTTGGTTATACGTATAACGTTTTTTATTAATTTGTTTAAATCAAAAAAAAAAAAAAAAAAAAAAACTTATTTGCATAACTTTTTTTAATATATTGGTTTATGTAATTACCCAATATCTTAACTGCAAGTTATATTTGCAAATAATTTTTAAGTTTAATTAAAAATGAATTGTGGAAATATATAAATATATTTAATTATATATAAAAAAAATCATATCTTTTAATGATTTATTGCTCATAAATTATAAAATATTTTATGGGAAAATAAAACAAAAATGGAAAAAAAAAACGTTTATATCATTAATATATCTAATATAAATAAACTAATACCTATTTATTATTTAATAAAACACATTATATATATATAGTAAAACAATATTTTTTAAAAAAAACAAATATATACCACAATTTAATAGAAGTACTTTCAACTATCTATGTAGTCGTTATCAGCTAGATTCAAATTGTATTAGAAAAAAAATCCGTTACAAAAGTAAACAAAAAGTAATACGTCATACATCAATTTTCCCACAATTCATTAATTTTTATACTGGCTGCCTGTCTACTTATCAAATGTTACTTTTCACTTTTTATTAACATTGCTTCTTTAATTAATATAAAAATTAATGAATTGTGGGAAAATTGATGTATCACATATTACTTTTTGTTTACATATGTAACAATTTTTTCTAATACAATTTGAATCTAGTTGATAACGACTACATAGATAGTGCTTAATAATGGTGGTCTACTTTAATTCGTAAGTTATTGTAAGTAAAATTTTGTGTATGTAGGAAAATTCACATTGGCTTAATATTTGTAATAAATCTTGATGTTTTCATGATTACATCATGATTATTGATTCTTATTATAATATGTAATAGTATCATACATGTATAGTTTATATATGTTCAGCTGAAGCATTTGTGAAAACTAAGTTTAAAATGAAGCATCATTAGATATAGTAAAAATGGTTCAGTCCTTAAACACATTATTCGTGATTTTGATTATTGTGAGGATAATATTTATATAAATTAATTTAATGATATATTGATATAAGCTTGTTGATGTGATTGATATGTTTAGTAATTTAAATAAGTAAAATCAAGCAATAGTTAATTAAATTCATGATAAATGTAAACCAAACATTATAATGTAATTATAATTTATAAAAGTCAGAAAATTTGAGAAAAGATATAATTGTAAGTTTAATATTTTTTCATAATTACTGTAAATAGCTAAACATTTTGCTGCTAATTAACTATTATTGAAAAAATTAAATTTACCCGTTTTTAAGTTGTTTAATGTATAATTATGATTATATGAGTTTGAAATTGAATTTGACATGAATACTTTGCCTAGTTTAGCTTATGTTTGCTAAATTTTATAAAGTACAGTTCATGGATTTTTCAGTACTATTTGTTAAACTCACATGTTAAGTTTAGAATTTTTTATAAAGTAAATGAATATAATTTTCAAATTTTTATTTTATTAGCAACAATAACAAAAAGAAATAAAAAACTATTGTTTTGCAGATTAATTCTCAATTTTTATCTTTGATCTGATAAGATATATTGAGTAAATTTACAATGGCAAAATACTTAAATTTATTTAATTTATAATTCTCAGATGACTTGTTTATAACAATCTGCTAAGAGCATTCTTACTTGTATATAAAAAAGCTTAAATTTTCTACATCATTGCATAAAAGTATATGATGATTATTATGTTCATCTTCTATTATATAAAGCAAAAAAAGTTAAAATTAAAATGTTAGAAAATAAAATCCCCCAAAATATATTTAATTTGAGTAGTTAATCATTTCTTTTAAAATGTTTGGATACCTTAATATATAATTGTGACCAATTTTAAACATTATCACTGCAGAATAAAGGTCTTTCCAAGTCAAATCAAGTTTTCAATCCAAAGACCTCTTTCCTCATTGCAGAAATCATTTTTATTTCATTCATCTCATATGACATTTATTTTTAATAAATACAAATAACTTAGATTATTAATGCAGATGAAAATATACTGGATGAAATTAACTGTACTTTTTCATGTATGTGTTTGTTCCCTTGTAATTTATAATTCTGTAACTAGGATTTTTAACAGATTATCAATACAGAGATTTTAGATCACATAGCAAGGTATAATGAGATGTATGTTAGAAATAAAAAGAGATTGCAAATGAAATATATAGGTAAAAGAATAAGCATGCATAAATTAACATCACTGAAAAAATTAAAAGACTGAAATATAAAATGGACATATTGTATTTTAAGAGATTATAGAAGAGTTAACCTTTGGATTCATAATTATCAATCTTGTATTCTTTTTCAGAAAAAAAACTTGTTCAGCATTATTTTATTGTTTTTTAACATTCATCTTTACTGTATAATTTTTTACTTTCATTTTATTTCTTGCAATATTTTCTGACATTCAGAAAAATTATTTACAAAAATAACCCAATATCTGAAAAAAATTTATGACTTAAATAATCTTTATTTACTTTTAATCCATAAAATATTTTTTGCAAAACTGCTGCAAAAGATTTTTGAGATATAAAATCACACTATTATACACTCTTCTTAATACTAACATTTTTGCATTTTGATAAGTATTCTTCAAAACTGTCTATGTCTGAATGATTCAAAGATTAAATCACCATTAAAATTTTTATAGAATTAAATGATTTTTCATCATTTAAAAATCAAAAGAATAATGGCAACTCATATTCCTTCATCTGTTCTATACATATTCTCTGTAACTGAATGTGATACATTGTGGTAGACCATTATAAATATATCTAGTTTTCTTGGATAGTTACAATATAAAATTCACTGAACACTAAGTATAATTATAATACTAAATTTTTTTATATAAATAATATAAGACTGATAGGCCTGTAATTTATAATATATTTTTATCACTTTACTTAAAAATCAATATTCCAACTGTTTTCATCTAGTTATGCCATACATTTGACAATAATGTTTTATTTTGATTTAACTGCTTCCTTCAAAATGACAATATATCCATTATTTTCTGGGGTTTTTCCCCTTCTTCATTGAATTAATTGAAAATCATATCTTTTTCTTTAAAATACTCTGCAATTCAGAAGATGTACATATTGTAGGAGATATTTTTATTTTTATTCTTTACTACTATATAACTCTTTATAGAATTCTTCAGTCACTTTATGATGTTATCTCTTTTTTAATAATAGTTTCATTGTTATCTTTTTTTACTTTCAATATTAAAAGAGTATTTTACATTTTTGAGATTTTTATCTTTTTTTCTACCTTCCCTTGTCAATTCACAATTTTTACATCATTATTAACTTTTTTATATTCCATTTCTTCTTCATATCTTGTTTTGTTTCAGTAGAATATTTACTGGTAATGTTTTGATTCTGTGTTCACTGTTTTTGTTTTTGCAGTTCTTAATAAAGTATTTATTATTTCTTACCCATCAACTTTGAACTATTTTCAAGTCTGTTCATAATTTAAAATGAAAGTTCTAATTTAAAATCATTGGGGTGTTTCTGAATATTGAGAATTTTGATTGTTAGTAATGTCTTTCTTAATAGTTTTAGCTTCTTAGTTTCACATTTACACATGATCATTTCTGGGTTAAATCTATTAAGAACATTACAATTTTAAAATCATGTTTTCTATTAGTCAAAATACAATCCAATTTTGTTGAGTCTTTATTTGAATGTTCTTATTTAGCATTCTTTAAAAAAATTATAGTGGCAGGATTTTTTCCCAGTGAAACCCACAACATAAATGCTATCTCACTTCTGTCAGAAAAAAAATTTATTCATGGCATTTTGTATTTTAATTGTTTATCCTTTCTAGTATTAAGGACTCCCTAACAATTTTAAAATGTTTTAATCATTTTGTACATCATATAATTTTTTTTTATTTCTTCATGACACTGAGAAAATGTAGAATATAAATGTGAATTATGTGCATTTGATATCTTATGCAGAGGTTTAATCATAAGGTCTTGATTCAGAAGTTATATTGAAATCTGTATTAATATTTTTTAAAATACATGTATTACTGAATGTGATATTGGTATTTTCTATACAGTATTCGATTGCATAATGATATAAGGAAAGTCAACATTGAGAAGTGTGTAAGATAGGGTGACTCCATATCTCCAAAACATTTTACAGCAGTGTTGCAAGAAGTATTTTGCAAACCTTTTCTGTTAAATTTGTACTAAATGTATTAAACTTGGACTGTAATGACTATTTAAATAATAGTTCATTTTGATAGTAGCTATTAAAGTTTGTCTTGAATATCAATTATAATAAGTAATATATATATATATATATATATATATATATATATATATATATATATATATATATATATATATATATATATATATATATATATATATATATATATATATATATATATATACTTATTATATATATATATATAAAGTTTTTTTTAATAATTGGGGCTATAAATGGAAAAACATAATTAATACCTTGGAAAGTTTGAGTTTATTAATATTTAAATGACTTTTCATGTTTGTTTGCAAAGAATAGAATATCCATTTATTGATCAATATTTAATAGTCATCTAACAGAAAAAAATATTTAAAATGATTGGAATATAGACATATGTTCTATTTTGTATCCCTTTTGAATTTCATCCTGTCATCAGAGATGTGGCAGATACATGTACGAGTTTTACTAAAATAGATTCAAAAACAATATTTATAATAAAAAAACATCCATCTATAATAGGTTATATAAAAAAAATGAAACAGAATTTTAAATTTAAAAAAGAAAATGAAATGCTAAAGACAATAAAAAGATATTTTCTAAAAAAACATATCAAAGTAATTATTCCAAAATAAATATGTAAATAATAAATAATATTTCTGTAGAGTAATTTTTACTATACAACTCTCATGCAAAGTAGGAACTGGTTTTAATTTATTTTTACTTGTGTAGGCATGTAATCATAAACATATGACCAAAGATATGTGAAAAACATCTATGGTCTGCAAGATGCATTTTTCATGCTGTACTAGATCTTATGAGTTAGCCCAGATAACAATTTTTTTCACATATCTTTATCATTATTCAGTATATATTTATATAGACAGCAAAGTACTACAGTTCAATTGATTACTACCCTCAAAACCTTGACATTAAACCACTGCCTGGAAATATATTAATATATTTTATTAGTCATTCATTAGACTGGAGATTATCCAATAATAAATAATATTTTTGTAGTGGAATTTTCACAAACTACTCTCACACAAAATAAGATGTGTTTCTATCTACTTGTGGAGGGATATAATCATAAACATATGACCAAAGACATGTGAAACAAACGTGCTTCTTGGGAATCATACATATTTTTCACGTGGCTTTGTTTATAAGTTTAAGTTTACATCCCTTCACAATGTATTAAAAGTTTATAGAAATCAGTCCTTATCTTACATGAGAATGATGTGGTGAAAATTACACTACAGAACTATTATTCATTACTGGATAATCTCTAGTCTAATAAATGACTAATAAAAATATAAATAGTTTCTAAAAGCAAAAAAAAAAAGATATATATTCTTAATGCAGCAAAACTTTAAATAAAATATATATTATAATAATCAAAACAATTGGTATCTGTAATCAATATAAGATTTTAGAAATTTCATATTAATATTACATTTTATTAGTAATTTTTAAGATAAATAATTAGTGAAGTATATATCTTGATAAAAACATTGAAATATGATTGAAACAAAGAGTAAAATTAATTTTTAAAAGAAATTAAAGAACACACTATATGATATTTATCTTTATATAAAGGGATCCTTCACAATATGGGTATATATTACTAAAATGAGTTTATTTGTTCGTTCTTATGGAAATTTTTTGATAAATAATATCTGGAATTAACATTTTTAAAAGTAATACTTCAATAAATTATAAAAGATACGGAATCTTATTTTATATTCTTCTTCTGAATTTTTAAAATCTCATTATTTCATAGACAGACTAAATATTAATTGGTGCGTTCGTGTATTTACTATTTATTCAATAGGTAAAACGCTGTACTAATTGAGTATATATATATATATATATATATATATATATATATAATCGACATTTTAAAGAACTTATTTTCCCTGAAGTTGTTTTTTAAATTAATTTCCTGTGCAGAATTAGATAAAGCAAAATTAAATTATATTCACTTAAAGCATTAATTACAAAAATAAGAGATTACCTGTTTGCTAAATGAACACGCGGATACTTTTCTAAAGTGGAATAAAAGTGACATGTGGAGATATTAGACTGATTTCTAAAAAAAAAAATAAAAATCAATAGTTCTAGTGTGAGAACAAACAGATAGATGCAAATTCAATTTCACTCGCTTTTTATTTGCAAATGCCACATAGCAAAATAAACTAATTATCAAGCTTTTAATTAAAGTGGAATTAATGTTAGTTTTGAAGTAAACTAATTAAGGATTAATCAATAATTGTTTAATAAAATAATAAAATATATTTTATCTAAATAAAAGAAAATCATAATCCAACATAAAACAAATTACCATTCTTTGTTATATATAAAATATCAAGATCTCAACCCCTAAGATAATAATTTCTAAATATTTTTATAATCTAAAGTTAAAATTTAGGTGAAATTTAAAAGACACTTTAAAACTGAAGGTAGATTAATATTTTTTTTAAACAGATATTTCTTAGAAAAAACCTAGCCACCTTTTTTTTTTGCTGATAATTAAAGAAGTACCTAGATATTTTTGAATAAGAATGTAAAAAAAAAGTTAAAATTCTTTACTATCCAACATTTCATTTTTTTTTTATCTTTTTCACTGTTTCTCTATTTATGAATATTGAAAAGTCTTTTTTTTTTTTGCAATGAAAAATTAAAGATTGTTTTATCTTCTAATAAATATGTATGTGGTCATGTGTATCGCTTTTATAAGATGGAATGGATAGCTGTGAGAAACTTGAAAATCTGAGTTCAAGTCCTGTCTAATTACACAAAATTTAGTATAACCAATATACATGGATTTAAATTATATATATTGATATATATATAAGAATAAATTATAATATATGTATATACTGTAGGTTATATGTAATAAAAATTCATTACTGTAATAGTTGATAATTATCTACATACTCTTGTAATATATATATATATATATATATATATATATATTACAAGAGTATGTAGATATACATGGATGCTTTGTTCCTATATATATATATATATAGGAACAAAGCATCCATGTATTGAACGAAATGAGTGCTTCTGTAGATCACTACAACTTTCAAAAGCTTTAATTGTCATTATATATGAAATAAATAAATTTGACTAACACATACATATTTGTTGATTATAAAAAGTTCAAACAATACTAAGATCTAATTTACAGTTAAAACTTTTAAGAATGTTAAAAGGATTTGGAAGATAAAAATATATTGATAATGTATTATCTATATTTAATCTAATCACATTCTAATTAGAATGAGTAATTCAAATTCATTATTTTTATATGAAATTACTGTAGATTTTTTTTCATATGTAAAATGCATTGACCAGGAAGTGAACTCCGTCCAGCTGCTTGGAAGGTGGCTATACTAACCACTAGGCCACCAATGCTTGACTGGAATTTCTGTAGACTTTAAATTGTTTTTACTAACAGTTGAATTATTTTTATATTTGCAAAAAATTAATTTGTCTAATGCAGTCTCATTGATTATAAGAAGATCAAACAATGCTAAGACATAATTTACAGTTAAAACTTTTAAGAATGTTAAAGAATTTGGAAGATAAAAGTATAATTGATAATATATTCTCTGATTTACAGATAAAATAGTTTCAGATTTTTCTAGATGTGATATATATATATATTGTAACAGGATGTCCAAGAAAGAAAATATGCATCTTACTACAGTCGGACTTAGGGTCTTCAGGTAGGATACTGGAAATGTAGTAATAAAATTCTAAGTCCATGATTATATCTATATTCACTATGCTAGCTCAATAATTACTAGATAAATTTAGATATAATTTAGACTAATTCATTCATTTCTCTTCCCTCTAACAGTTTCCATTATACCACGATATTCGATCCATGAAAAATTTGCAATTGTCTCTCTTCAGAGATAGATTTAATCAACTCATTTAGTATTATGTCTCTATATAAGCAATGACTAATAAAATGTATTTCAAAAATGTTCATCATATTAACACATATATATAAAAATAAATGTTGTGTAGCTATTAATGATTAGTATGTTTATTTATTAATATGAATGTAATAGGATAATGATTAAGTAGAGATCAGATTAATAACTCAATAATATTTAATAAACAATGAAAATATAATATAACAAGATGAATAAATAATAATGAAAATCAAGGCTGAACTTTTTCATTTTAAAAGATTAATAATTAATATTCCCATTCCATATCCCATGATAAAATGTCATTACTATGTGATTATTCATATAGTACACAAACATGGATGGGCTGCTCATGAACATGCAATAGTCAGCATGGTGAGTTTATTGGCTTTTTACTTGTGAGATTAAGAATATTTTTTCTAATATATACAATTTTGAGAGACAAAAATAAAACATGGACTTTATTTACAGGAGGCTGTAAAGTCATGAACCAAGACAGTGTTTGGTGGCTGAAGGCAGGGGGTGCTAAGAATCCCCTGATTATGGAATCAGGCTGCCATTTGATGATGACTTTTTATTTAGGTACTTACAATTGTAGATCACTTTCAGGTGAAGGAAGATTGCAAGAGTTAGAAGAAGAACTGTTTTATATTAAATGGGACATTATTGGACTTTGTGAATTTAGAAAAAAAGGTGAAAAAACAATTGATTTAAAAAGTGGACATATACTCTACTATAAAGATACAAATATTGGAAATACAAGTGGAGTAGGATTCATTATAAATAAAAGATGGAAGAATAATATTTTGGAGATTGGTGGTGTATCGGACAGAGTGGTAAGATTAGTTATACAACTTAATAGCAGATATCAAATGCAGATAATTCAGGTTTATGCCCCAACAAGTTTTCATAGTGATGAAGTAGTAGAAGATTTGTATATGGATGTACAAAAGGTGTTTTATCAGAGTAAACAACATTTTAAAATTTTTATGGGAGACTGTAATGCTATAATTGGTAAACAAATGAAAGATGTAATGTTGTAGGGTATTTTGGTTATGGTAATAAAAATGACAGAGTACATAGACTTGTGGAGTTTGCAGAAAAAGAAAAACTTTATATTATGAATTCTTTTTTTCAGAAAAATGTTAAAAGGAAATGGACATGGAAGCATCCAAATGAAGGTATATCAGAATTGGATTATATTTTGACTAACAGAAAATACATATTTCAATATTGTAATTTTCTTAATAAATTTAACACAGGAAGTGATCATCAATTAGTAAAATGTAAGATACATGCTAATGCAAAACTAGAGAGACAAAAATTATTAAAAAAAACAATATTTACAGTTGATATCCTTAATCTTCAGAAACATTCTATGGAATTTAAATTAGAACTTGCAAATCGGTTTCAAGTATTAGTAGATTTTGAACATGATTCAGATTTGAATGACTTTAACAGGAAAATAACTGATACACTTTTAAAAACTACAACAAAGATATCTGGTAGAAAAAAGCAGCAATTGACCAATAAAATTTCTACTAAGACTAGAGAATGTATGAAGAAAAGAAGAAGTATGAGGATATACAGCAATGATGCATTAAAAAAGACTGAATGTCTTGAATTTTCTAAAATGGTGTGGAAAAGAGTTGAAAATAATATAAGAAAGTATAAACAAAGCAAAGCAAAACTCCATATAGTAGTGCCACCTGTGCTAAACAGAGTAATCAATGGACCCCAGAAGGCTTTTGCATAAAATCCCCATCTAATGCCTACTCAGGTGGCACTACTATATGGAGTTTTTGCTTTGCTTTGTTTATAAACAATTATGTGCTAGTATTGGAGATGTGATCATGTGATGCTTGCTAGTTTAATAAGAAAGTATAATTGTGAACTAGCAAGGAAGGCTGTAGAAGAAAATAAAAGTCTAAAGTGTGTAAAATAATATTTTGGTATTGGTAGGAAATTTATATCTGCAATAAGAAAATAAGATGGCATTATTACTAAAAAGAGAGATGACATCATGAAATGTGTAGAAGACTTTTATCAACAATTATATAGTAATAAAGAACAAGTACCTCGTATATCTATTACACCTTCCAAATTGCCCAGAATTTTGAATGAGGGAGTGAGACATGCAATTAAATTTATGAAGAAAGGGAAGGCTCCAGATAGTGATGGAATTGTAATAGATATATTAAAAGAAGCAGGTGAAGAAATAAAAAAATTTTTAGCAAAGTTATATACCAAATGGCTAAATGATAAAGATGTACCATATAATTGGAATAATGCAATATTAATATTAGTATTTAAAAAAGATGATAAAGAAGATAGTAGAAATTACAGATCTATCAGTCTTTTATCAGTTTTATACAAAATTTTTACTAAGATAATTACAACTCGTCTACAGAAAATACTGGATTTCCATCAACCAAGAGAACAAGCTGGATTTAAAAGTGGTTTTAGTACAATAGATCATATCCAGGTATTGAGAAAAGTTATAGAAAGGACAAATGAATATGAGTTGTCATTATGCTTAGGATTTGTAGATTATGAAAGGGCATTTGATTCTATAAACATTTCTTCCGTGATTAAAGCATTGGATCATCAAGGTTTAGATCTAGGATATTGTCATATTTTAATAAATATTTATAAAAATGCAACAGCAACAATTATATTACATAATGATAGTAGGAAAATTAATATTGAAAAGGAAGAAAGGGTGACTCCATATCTCCAAAACTTTTTACAGCAGTGCAGCAAGAAGTATTTTGTGGATTAAAATGGGAAGCTAAAGGGGTGAAAATAAATGGAGATTATTTAAGTCATTTAGATTTTGCAGATGATATCATTGTTTTTGCAAATAATGCTTTAAAGTTACAGAAAATGTTGCAGGAGTTATCAGATGAAAGTAGGAAATTAGGATTAAAGATAAATGTTAAAAAGACTGAAATAATGTTTAATAGAATTTCTCAAAATATGAAAATAAAGATTGATTATGATAGGTTAAAAAAAGTTAACAGTTACAAATACCTTGGTCAGATTATTAATACATATGGAAACATAATGGATGAAATTAATCATAAAATTAAACTTAGTTGGAGTGCTTTTGGTAGAAATAACTTGATACTGAAAGGAAATATGTCTATGTGTTTGAAAAGGAAGGTTTTTAATAAATGTGTTTTGCCAGTTCTTACTTATGGATCTGAGATTTGGACACTTAATAGAAGAGCAATACAGAGACTTCAGACCCCTCAAACAAGTATGGAGAGATGCATGTTGGGAGTAACAAGAAGGGATTGACAATGCAATGTATGTGTAAGAGAACAAACAGGTGTTTCTGACCTCATTGAAAAAGTTAAAAGACTGAAGTGGAAATGGGCTGATCATATTGCTAGAAGAGATGATAATAGATGAACAATTGAAGATTTAAACTGAATTTCAAGAGATTGTAAAAGACCCAGAAAAAGACCACATGTGAGATGGAGGAATGAAATAAGAAATGTTTGCAGGGGTGATGTGGAGAAGAGAAGCTAAAGGTAGAAAAAGATGGACTGAATTTAGAGAGACCTTCATCCTGCAGTGGATTGATAATGGTTGATGATATATATATATATATATATATATATATATATATATATATATATATATATATATATATATATATATATATATATATATATATATATATATATATATATATATATATATAATGATCAAAAAGAAAGTGAAGATCAAATCTAACCGCAATCTGCACTACCAGGGTGCCATCTAAGCATTTGAGCCTAGAAAAATTTATAAAGTAGGCAGATATGTGCTGTTAAGATTCCACTTTATTTAAATAGTCAGATCGTTAGCCCATCATCACTAGCTCATGGAGATGCAGACATAAGAAATAACTTGTTTAGTTTGTATATATAATAAAATAAAAGCCACTGTCAGTAATTAACACAGAAACAATATTTATTAACACAGTATAAATAACTTTGAGGAATACATTTAACATTTTATATTTTTATATTAACCTTTAATTTTAAATACATTTTAATAATGAGTTTAATATTTATTTAGAGGGTCGAGTATGAATAGACTACAAAGATCTGCATTTGAAAAGAAAATATTCTTTCCCTTATTTAACCTTAGGCCAAAAGTTCGCAGTCAAACCAGCATCAATCCATCTGATACATTAATGTATTCAATGTAGCATGAAAATACAACAGCACTAAATATACTATACTGTCAGGAATGTACATCTGAACAGTATAGTTAGAGAAGACATTGTCTCTCAAACAAACAGGAAAGCTACATCTGTTGGCGAGAAGAACAATAAACAAAAAACTCCATAGGAATGGACCGCATCTTCTGTCTTATTATCCAATTCTATTAGGCTAACAAGGGGTGTGTGGTGCATGTATGCAATCCTGACCATAGTGGATCTTCTGCTACATTTACTAATTACATCAATACATCTAATCTTTTGACCCAATTTAACTATGAAACAAATAACCTAAGATTACCCTCCCTTAAACTATATATATAAACTTTACAAATCTATATAGCCATTCATGCCTGATTTAAATTTATTATTGAGATACATTTGCACAGATGAATTTTATATAATTTGTTTTATAATGTCGAGTATAGATCGGCTGCACAGATTCCATGGTTAGAAACATTTCAAAATAAACACAACCGATCAAAATACAAAATCATCGATAACGTCAATTGCATAGGAAATACACAAAACCCAATAGCAGTCATCGTAAGATGCTGCAGTGACATTGCTGACTTATATATTCTAATCGAATGTGAAAACCACAACATAATCAACCACTAACAAATCTATGCAACATCTATACCCAACCTTAAATTTCCTCATTTAAAATTTAAACAATAAATATTAATACAAATAAAATAATAAATGGAAATGATTTTTTTATCAAATGCAAACATATAAAATTAAACATTGTTAATTGATTTGAAACTTAAAAAAATCAGATAAGAGTCCATTCAAAATTTAGGTTAGCTTGTTTATTAAACTTGTCAACTCTTGATGAAATTTCTTAATTAATTTTATGATTTTAACAATGTTCAGTTCATTTAGATTACGGTAGAAGAGCTCCTGGTTCCTGGTGTTACTTTCCACGGAGTCTTTATTTGAAACCCAGTCTATTTGAAGGGATCCTTAGCTGAAACAATCCTGGTATCACAGTCTTTTCATTTTTAAAATAAGTGAGAGAATGACAAGTGCATCTTATCAGTCATCCCACCAAACCAAGCTGGAAAAAAAAACTGTCTGGAACTCAATATTTTTTTTATAGTCCTCCTATGGATTCCACAAACAGAAACGTCACTGTTCCATTTCTTTTTGTTATGGTCCAGGCCTTTATTTGCTTCCATTGGTCAAGCTTAAATCTTTTTATTCTCTTATCTATTTTTCATCTGACTTTTTAATTACACAGCTTTTGGATAATTAATAAACAATCATTTCCATCTACAAAAATATTTTATCTTTAAATCTTGTACTTTTTTTATAAAAAAGTACGTTCAAATACTTTATTTTTATTTATATAAAAAAAATATTTTTAAAGTTTAGCATCTGTTCGAATATATACGTTTAACAAACATTTTAATTTTAGCATTTAGTTTTTTTTTTTTAATAGATTTTATTTTTATTTGCGAACTTAAAAGTTTTTATTTCAAATTAATGTAACGGCATATTTATATATCTTTACAATATATATATATATATATATTGTAACGGCATATTTATATATCTTTACAATATATATATATATATATACACACACGATAAATAACACTAAATAAATTCAAAAGATCATTGACTTAAATGACTTAATACATTTCACATCATCTTTACTTTATAATTATTATTGTGTGTAAGTCATTTTTAAATGTAAGATCTCTTTCATAAGTATTGTAATAAAAAAATATATAAATAATTTTACTATATTAGTAGTAATAATAATAACTCTGTTTGGTTACTATCTGTTAAAATAGTTAAAATCTCATTGAGATGAGTTTTGTCAAACTTATGGATGTGGAATAAGATTGAATTTTATTCAATGTTATTAGTATATATATATATATATATGAATAAAATTGAATTTTATTCAATGTTATTAATTTATATATATATATATATATATATATATATATATATATTATTAAAATATATATATATATATATATATATATATAGCTTAATAATTTTTCCTTATAAAATTAAAATGGATGCTTCCATTTTTGTAAAAATAAGATACCAAATTTGTAAATGAAAATCAATAAGATAAACATATTAAAATAATAAAGAATAATAAAATAAAATATATAAATAAATAAATAAAAATTAATTTCCTGAGGTAAGTAAGAATGGTCCATTATGATAATATTTTTTATAATCCTAGTGAAGATCTACTAATGTAGTGTATTTATCTATTGGTTTAGTAGATATACATTTATTTCAAATTGATGGATCATCAGTATTATCCAATTGTTTTATTATAATGAAGTATAATACATTCTTTGCAGATCTACACAATTAACACTTTAGTTGGCATGAATTGGTTTTGAAAACTTTATGATATAATTTTCTTCTTCTCACTGCACATTGTAATATACTTTTAAATATATATATATTTATTTTTAAGATATTTTACTTTCAAATGACTTTATTTATGCCTCAAGATAATTCAAGAGACATAAGTTTGGATATTACAATGCAATGAACAAGAATTGTTACAAACAAATTTAGGGAGTGTCAGTGCATGTCAAGCACATCTGCACACATACAATTGATTCTCTGCATATGATTTTTAAACATTCAAATATAAACGTATGGATAGGTGAGTGGGTTTTTATGGTTCCAGATGTGCAGTGACACAAAATTCACCTGCCCTTCCAGACACACACACATAAACCCAACTTCTTATGCTTAAATTATTGTTCACAAAATTGTCCAATTACACATCTCCATTTTTTCATTAGTTATTCAAAAATATTGTTATATCAACTGCAATGTTAAACTTTCAGAACACCTCTATTCATGCCTCATGACTATTTGGTAGGCATAAGCTTGAAAGAAACAAGGCAACCACTTCAATTGCAGTAAGAATATTATCCTAGGATTGTCCAATTGTAAAGTCTATTTCACCATTTAAGCATTCCAGTTCTGTTATATATATATATATATATATATATATATATATATATATATATATATATATATATATATATATATATATATATATATATATATATATATATATATATATATGCTTACTTCTGGGTTTACATGGCATACCACTTGTAGGGCAGTCACTTCCCCTTCCATGTATTTCAAACTTCTATTAATTTGTCCAGCCTTAGTGACCTTCATTTCCTAGGTTTTATCATCCTATATATATATATATATATCAATTTATTTAATATATAAGGTATGCACTACACTATATAATTCAGATATGGTTGTCTTTTTTCCCTTTTGCAGTTGCTTCCACTTAAACTTGTTAACCTTCAGGTCAGTAAGCTGCTTTTCCACAACACTTTTGAGGCTATGAATTTTAACACAAAAAATGGGTCATTTTTCTCCATGTGAATTTATACTCCACTATTGAACTGAACTGCAGCTACTTCCTTGCATTCTTACATTATCGTGGCTGTTCTGTATATAATTCTACTAGCCATCTCTGCAGCTAGCTTTACTGTTGCCATTCTTTGCTACAGTTACAAACTTTTCATGATATACTTTAGCCAACATTATAGCTAACTCTTTTGCTAACCACTTTTCAAAAATATTAAAGACAAACTTAGCAATTGGCCTAGTTAGCCACTGCTTAAAATATTTAAATCATAATCTTCATGCCAATTCTTACAAAACTGCAAGCAAAAACTAACTAATATTTTTTATCAGTCTTTTTATAATCGTTATTGAGTCAGGTGATAAAAAACATAGTGTCTAATTTCAATCTGTCTAATCCTTTTGAAAACAAGCTTGAATTTTTATCAATGTGTGATTGGAAAAGGTTAATTTTAATTAATTTTAATCCTTTGGCATCTACATACATGTTTTTCCTCAGATAATAAAAATTACAATTTAATTAAAAGATTTCAAAAATAGACATTTTTACAATTATCAGAAAACATGCTTATTTTTAAATTTTCAAAATCCGAATACAAATATTAATTTTTATTTATCACACCTTTTTTAAATATTTAATTTTATAATAAAATATTATTTTAAATCCAGAGTTATTTAACTATTTACTTATTATTATTTTATTTAACGAAATGTAGAAAAATATTTATATAATTTATATTTATGTCTGTGTTTATTTCTACTTTTCTTATATATATATATATATTTATTTATGTTAAAACGAAGTTTTGCACGGGTTAAATATATAAAATACATATTTTGTGGGTTCATCCATGTTAAAAACTTTTAATATTAATATACTGACATTTCGACTTGGTCACACAAGCCATCCACAGGGTTATAAAAGGTAGAAAGATGGTTGTAGAGGTGCTATAATCACTGATTTGAATAAAATGTTAAAATTCCACCAATAGCAAAAAATGTTAAATTTAGGAATTTTTTTTAAAAAAATATTTCCAAATAGGAGGAAGTTTACATGAAGGCCAGATTGTCTCAATAAGCGAGATGATACATGTAAACTTCCTCCTATTTGGAAAGATTTTTTTAAAAAACATTCCTAAATTTAACATTTTTTGGTATTGGTGGAATTTTAACATTTTATTCAAATCAGTGATTGTAGCGCCTCTACAACTGTCTTTCTACCTTTTATAACTCTGTGGATGGCTTGTGTGACCAAGTTGAAATGTTGGTATATTAATATTAAAAGTTTTTAACACGGATGAACCCACAAAATATGTATTCTCTCTCTCTCTCTCTCTCTCTCTCTCTCTCTCTCTCTCTCTCTCTCTCTCTCTCTATACATATATATATATATATATATATATATATATATATATATATATGTAACTCAACTGGTTGCAATATATATATATATATATATTCTCTAATGAGCTTACCAATAGCTCTTAACAGGCTGTTCAAAATATCCTGAACCCTGACTGTTTTCTGCATCTGGTTTCCTCAATGAGGTGGTACAATATTCAAGCAATAGTTTTAAAATAACAGGTCAAGCCCAGCATTTTATATATTGCTTAACTATTAAGTAGCAATTCTGAAATTTTCAGACATCCATATGCCTTCAAATAACACTAACCTAAATAGCCATAAGGGACTGAACTAGGCTCAGATACTCTATATATTAATAGCTTCAGGAATATACAATTTTCAAAGCCAAATGGCAAAAAACTTTAATTGCAAAAAAATCAAGCCAAATATCACATGACCTAATTTAACAAGCTTGTATTATATATGTTGTCTAATGAGCTTACCAATAGCTCTTAACAAGATATTCAGAATATTTTCAACCCCAGACTAATTTATGTTTCTGGCTTCCTCATTGAGGTGATAGGGTATTCAAACATAAAATTTAAAATACCAGGTCGATCTCAGCACTTTATCTAATGGTTAACTCTTAAACAGAAAATCTGATTTTTTAGACATTCCATTTGTTTTCAAATCCAGTTATTTATCTTTAATAGCTGAATGGGACTGAACTAAGTTTAGATATATCATATATTAATAGCTTTAGTAATTATATTTTTTGCAATTATATATTTTAGCAATTTTATTTTTGCTGTTAAGGTTTTAATGATTTTATATTGCTAAAGCAATTGAACTTAGTTCAGTCCCATATTACTATTTAAATTAGATAGCTGTATTTGAAGACATATGGATGTCTGAACATTTTAGATTTTCTTCTTAATAGTTAAGCATTTAATGAAATGTTGGACCTTAGCACCTCACTGAGGAAGCCAGTAGTAGAAATCAGTCTGGGGTTGGGGATATTCTGAAAAGCTTGCTAAAATCTATTAGCAAACTCATTAGATAACATTTGTAATACAATCTTATTAATTTGATTGTGTGATATATGACTTGATTTTTTTGGGCATGTATATATATATATATATATATATATATATATATATATATATATATATATATATATATATATATATATATATATATATATATATATATATATATATATATATTAAAAGGTGTGAAGGTTGCCTTGACAGCAGTTAGAAATATTGGTTGCTATATTTACTGTGAATGTTTAGGTGGTTACTGGTTGGAAACTAATTATATATATATATATATATATATTACTTTATAATAAATATATTTACTTTGATATATATATATATATATATATATATATATATATTGTAATGGAACATATATTTTCTGCATTCCATTTAAATTGAAGAAAGAAGGACCCAAATGTTAGTTCCAATTGTAATGGAAAATATAGTAAATTAATATAAATGAAGAAAAAGGAATTTCAACATTGGTAATTAATGTAGCATGTCATATATACCATAGAAAAGGATGATATGGCCTAAATTATTAAGCAGCATTTATAATGGAAAGATTATATTAGAAATAAGAAAAGATTTAAATAATATATATCTATGAGGCACTCATAAATCAACCGAGTTTCATAGTAACTTGTCACTATAACAAAATGCATATACAATGCAAGAAGAAATAATATGAAGATAATAAATGTAATATTTATTTAATAGCATTTGTGTACATATATCAAGTTAAAACAAAATAAATTACTTCAAAATAAATATATCAAACTATAATATTACCACGGCTAACTATATCACAAACTTAATAATCTTGAGCATTGACTGAAATATTTTGCTAATTAGGTCTCAGGGCTAATTTAACTTATGTTTAATTATATACTAAATACATTTCGGAACAAAAGGAATTTTATTGAATCCAAAATATATTTATTTAATTGACATTACCAATTTTTTTAATACTTCCACATTGACTAGATGGTAGAACTGCTGTACTAAAATAAAGAAAAAGAAAATTAGTAAATCTCAAATAAAACTCAAAATCATTTTTTTTATAAAATAACTGATATAGCTTTATTTTAACATCGAAACTTTATATTTATAACAGCATACATATGCATATATACATATTTGAGGAAACATGAGAATAATTTTTACTTTGCAAATACTTAATTTTTTTTATCTGTAAACTAAGTATAGAGTTTAACCATAACACTAATAATTTATGTTTATATAAGAACTGTATAAGATTTTATGAAATAGGATAAATATACAAATCAATAAACAAATTGAAGGTATCTTGTTGTATCAATAATCTAAATTATATATGTACTTCTTTAATACATTTCTTTTAAATATTACTTTAAATAAATATCAATTATCAATAGCAAATGACTAAATGATTAAATTAGCAAATAATAAATGAATTCAATGAATGAGGCATTTATTAAAAGTCACTTATACACATATAAGTTCTGAATTCATTGTCCATATAATGAAAATCATCTAAGTAAACATTGAAAAATAACTAAGTAATTTACAGTTACATTGGAAAAGTTTTAGATGACTACAGCATATACATAGCATGTGTGGACTATACTAACTGGCCATATGCTTATGAATTCAAACATTTATAATTACTAAATATTGTTGGCTGGTTTGCAAAATGATTACAAATTGGGCTAACACAAGACACAGACATTCTTATAATCTAAAGAACCAATATAGTTGAGTACATCCTAAAAGAATCCATACTTCAAACAAACTTATCTTGGTATTGCATACTAAAATACCAACATCTTCACCTACTGTGGTGGAAAATTTAAATTAAATCTCATGAGTGATAAATCAAAAGAGGACTCTATAATGCAGTTAGCATAAATATCAAAAGAGTGGTGGCTTCCAAAGTAACACCTACATTTGAGGTAAAAGAAGATGCCTGGACCTTTATGTCTCAGTGCACAAGAAATATATATATATATATATATGGAGAGGCTCACCAAAATACAACACACTAAGTATTTAGAAATATGTGATCACCATCACTAGAAATATAAGCACTATCACTCATGGATGAATAACTAATAGGAATGGGAACTTATCCACTCTATCCAGTAACAATATTAACTGTACTAAATAAGGCCTGATATCTTAAAGCTATTCTACTACTAACAATACCAAGATAATAAAAAAAAAAAAAAAAACAACTCTACAATAATAGACTAAAGTTATTACTATAATTTTAATCTCAATAAATAATAAGTAATGTCTGCACCAACAAATAGGTTTAAAAATCAACTGACTTACATATAATTAAAGATAATGGTTAGCATATGAAATACTGGCACGAATATATATAATGCACACATGTATGAAATATCAAATGTTTTAATTATAAGATTTAATGGATATGAATAAATGTAATCAGGTTGCTAAAATACTAATTGAAGAACTAAGATAATTGTTAAACAATGATATTGCTTATAAATACAGTTTTATAAATCTGTACACTTATACAATTCTTATATGTATTAAATTTAACTTATTGCATTCTAGTTTAAATTGACAAATGAATTTTATTATTTATTATACTTGAATGTCAAAAGCAAAAAAAAATAAATAAATAGATAGATACTATATTTATAATAACACATATTGGCATAGTTTGAGTTACAAAATATCTTTAAAATAAATATGCAAACGTATATATTAAAGTCGACTTTCATTATTCTCAAAATTTTCAATTAAAAAAAAAAAAAAAATTGTAAGCTACATTTCAATTATGTATTCCTTTACAAAGATATATTACATATTGCATAAAATAAAAAATAAGATATAGTTTGTTTCTTTACCTTAATTGCACTAGTGTTTAATAATTAAAAGTTATCTTCAGCACTGACTTTATTTTCTTCATCCTAAAATAACTTGATAGACATGAATATGTACATATTGCTGATAACGAAGAGATTTACTTCTTGTTATAAAACCATTATTTTTAGCCATTTCCTGAATGCTCTGTTAAATACGTGATGAAATTGAATATGATTTTCGAATCATTAAATAATTTGAAAGTTATAATGAGATACATTATTTAAGTATAATAGCTATTTTAAAACTTTTTGACAAATACCGGTTTATTTTTGAAATCCCATGTTTTACTGAAGTTTCCACTGATGTTAATAATAGGCAAGCCGAAAAGCCAAGCCCCAAAATGATAAAGTTGTAAATTAGCACATCGTTTTTGTGTAGAAATCCTTAATCCAATATTTTTTTAATGATATTTATAAGAGCAATTAAAAAAATAACGACGAACGAAAATAATAATGTCTTTCTTCTTTTAATTTTCTATCATCTGCCAAAAATTCCCGCCTTTTATAAATCATGTGCTGATTCAAAAATAATCTTTAACATTTTGTTGTTTGCAATTTAAACTTTTTTAAAAATAAAAAAAAAAATAGGAAATAATTTCAATTAAAAAAAAATACATATATATATATATTATATTGAAAGATTTACGTGATAATTCACAAACCAAATAAATATTAATTTTAATTTTTTTAAAATAAATAAATAAATAAAGGTACAATATATTTATATTTAGCAATTTAAATGCTATTGCTAATGATTATTTTTTTATACATACATTAATAATTGTATACACATATAGTTTGCCATTATAATGAGGATCTCAAACAAAGCAGATATCATAAAATTAATAAACCTGAACTATATAACAATAAAACTATTACGAACAATACACTAATAACTTATTTACAAACCCTTAAATAAAACTATAACAAAGACATTTTTTTAAAACCATATTATAACTTGAAAAAGTAAGGATGGACTTTCTATCCTGTACATTACCCTCTCACTATGAAAAAAAAATGTCTTGGTATATGAACAACCATATCCATGAGATCAGAAATATATGTCTGTACAAAATCTCTATAATTATACCTATAAAAAAATACAATAATATAACATAACTTTCCAATAACCTAAAACACTGGATGAAACAAGACCTGTTTCTTTTCCAATTTTTTTTTTTTTTTTACCAATCCTTTTATAAAACTACTATTAAATGTCAAATCTTTATTTACTTTCAACTATATTATGAGACAGTTGCCTAGCTAAAGCCCGAAACAAATCCTTTGATGCAATCCTTCTTTCTTTGAAGCTGATATTTAAATATTTTACAACTCAGTCAGCTGCTTGATGAAGAACATCATGTGTGCCTGTTTGACTAATGGTCACTTTAGACTGTGAATCAGATGAAACCTCTGTTCGATTCTCCTTTTTGATTGCTGGGTTTAGATTCTTATTTTTAGCAAGTGGAAAAGATGGAACTTTAAACTGTACACTAGAATCATCAGATCCTTCAAATCCAGAACTTAAACTGAAATTGTTGAAAGATGAATTATGTAATTCTGATAAACTTTTGTGACTGCTATTATGGCCTTGATAACTCTGAGTAATATTTTCTCCTTCATTAAGTCGAGGATGCTTAGATAACATGTTCTTGCTTGAATCTTCTGATGATCTTTTATGACTTTTTGGAAAAGAACTTGTAGAAGGTCTATAACTTAAATTCTTGATATTTTCATCATCTGAGTCAAAACCTTGTTTGCTTATACTATCATCAACAGATTCATCATAATTCTTCTCTAGATCAGTTTCTTTCAATGATAAAGTCATAGAAGGTTTATTAGGTGAGGATCCTTATTTATTTTTAGCTTTATTTTAGCTTTTCTCAAGTTTTTGATTTGATTAAGATTATCTCAAAGAAAGTCCATTTGGGCTTTCTTCTCATTCGTAATCCCAAGTTTTATTTTTGCTTTGCCTACTTTCATCCATTTATTACTTACAATAATTTAAGTTAAATGTAGGATAAAGTAACAATTAATACAACATTCTTCCAAGAAGATTAGAAATAAACATATTTACATTTTCAAAACATTAATAAAAAATAAATAAATAAATACCCATACAAGCTTTACCTTAAACTACTTATTACATGAATTTTCTCAAAATCTAAAATAATGTGAGACCAACATATTATTGATCAAACATAAGATATTGGCCGAAGACTCCTGGCATTATATGTTTCCTTTAAACCATCAGAGATACGTATGACATAAGCATTAATCCCTACTTCTTTCTCAATTTGGTATGGCCCTTCATATAAATTGTAAAACTTCTTGAATTTATGTTCTTGTGGATGACTAACATGAGGGGTGCGAATTAAGACGAAATCTCCTACCTTAAACTGACTAGGATGCTGTGGTCCTTGCAATCCACGCCTATCTCCCATCTTGGCCATGTTGTTTCTAGCTTTAACAATGTCGTTATCATGATTTAGTTGTTCTGGTATGACAGGTAAAGAAGTTCTAACCACAAGTGACTCATCTCGCCCAAAATGCAATCTCGTAGGAGTGAAACCAGTTGATTCATTCCGAGTTGTATTGATGTAGGCTAACACGGACTTTAACTGATTCATCCATCCCCGATGATTTCCATCAAGATATACCCTAAACAATCGACTTAATTCTCTCATCACTCTTTCACATGGGTTAGATTGTGGGTTGCGTATAGAGATGAGTACCGGTTTAATATTCTGAATCCGGAGCCAATTCTTCCATTCTGATGACACAAATGCAGTGGCATGATCAGTCAGTATAGATTCCGGTTTCCCAATTATTGGAAATTGAGAGGCTGTCAGTACTTTTATAACTTCACTGGTTGATGTTTTCTTTACTGGGTATGCTGTTACATATTTTGTAAAAAAATCATAGGCCACCAGTAAAAATTTAAAACGACGATAAGATGGTAGTGGCCCATAAAAGTCAATGGCCAAAATTTCACTGGGTTTCTCTGGTAAGGGATTTGTCTTCTTGATCGACGATAATTCCGGGCAATTTCCCTAGAAGGACCTATAAATTGGTTTCTTGGGGTATTGTAAGTCAAACTTGCTACTGAGACATTAGGATTATCCCTCTTATTCCTAAATGGAATATCATAAGCATTCTCTCCAGCTTCCAATGTCCCTAGAATGTCTGCCACTTCTTCCACTGTGTGCCTATCTGCTGCCACTAATATCTGATCAATGTGACGAGGCAGATTTCGACGTAAAATTCTCACAATTTGTGTCTCGGAAAGTGGAAAAGCAGTTAAGGTTCGAAACTTAGCAACTTGCTGTCTGAAGAATTGGGTATAACTCCCTTTATGATGAGCATATTTCTCATGAGAAAGATGGTGACGAATACAATCTTGCTTATCCTCATTCCAAAAATTACTCATAATGGCCTGACGATAATCGCCATATGTTTGAGGCCTTTCAAATAAAGATCGCCACCATTCTTTTGCCGATGCATACAAATGATTATTGGCAATAGCCAATTTTTCCTTCTCAGATAACACATTAAGAGTAAATAACTCCTCTAAAGTGCCTAAATATTCCATGGGGTTTTCATTATATTCCCCTTTAAACACTTTAACATTAATGAATCGGGACGTGTCATGGTTAACACAATGACCACTAGTTACTGGGAATGGCACACTGTGAGACCCTAGAAAATCAATCATTGCCCCTTCATTAGAATTTTGATTAATACCTTGTTGATAATTGGCCTCTGGTAGTTGATTTCCCACAACCATTCCATCCTTAAAGTAGTCCTGGTCTGCAACACTATTTTTCACCTTATTTTTATCCATTTCCAATACACACCCTTCCAATTGCTTTTGCAAATCTGTTATGTGTTCATGGTCAACTGACATTACTGATTTTATTTCCTCAATTTGAACACAGACACTCGCAACATCCTTCTTTATCTCTGCCTCTCCACTAATTCCCATCTCATGGAATTCCAGATTTTTCCTCATCTGTTCAATCTTAACATCTATTTCCTGAAAACGACTCGAGACCACATTATTTATTACCTCTATCTTCTCATTAGTATCTCACAACTCATTATGAGCAGTTGATTGAATCATTTTTTTACAGTAGTCTTTATTGAGTTGAATAAATTCATCCTGCTGCACGTTAGCAGCAACCATGACTTCAGATTTAATAACTGCGTACACATTTTCCAGTGAAGACTCAGTTTTAGCTTTAAATGTCTGAAGTTCACTCTGTAAGGTTTTACTATCCTCACTAACTCTTTTCTGAAACTCTTTATACTCTCCTCTAGACTTTTCAAATTCAGCAAGTATTTCCTTATTTTCTTTTCTCATCCCACCACTAACCTCATCAAACATAGCTTTTAGGGAAATAGCTTCAATACGACATTCTTCCCTATAATTCTTTAATTCTTCTTTAAATTTGGCCTCTAATTCTTGAGAATTAGTTTTTAACTCGGCTTTTAACCTAGTCTCCCTTTCATCAGCATCAGCTTTCACTTCATCTATTAATTTTCTGAAATCATGTAAACTAATATAAGGACCACTTGGTACTTCATGAATATTCTCCATGACTATGTATATCTTGTATAATTATTCTATAAATAGTATTTATTATCACTCAAGGCTTGTCCTCCCCTTGCCATCATCCCACAACACTATTAACTATTCAAGTAAAACACAAAACTTCAACTTTAATTGTAATTATAGCTATTTAATGGACCCCTTAATTTTATAAAATTATGACCCTTTTGGTCTATAAAAATATTGATTGACACTATGGCAAATTGTCACTAACAATTATAACTCGGAAGAGCACATTAATCGAGCCTACACGTTGTTGGCGCCAATTGTAATGGAACATATATTTTCTGCATTCCATTTAAATTGAAGAAAGAAGGACCCAAATGTTAGTTCCAATTGTAATGGAAAATATAGTAAATTAATATAAATGAAGAAAAAGGAATTTCAACATTGGTAATTAATGTAGCATGTCATATATACCATAGAAAAGGATGATATGGCCTAAATTATTAAGCAGCATTTATAATGGAAAGATTATATTAGAAATAAGAAAAGATTTAAATAATATATATCTATGAGGCACTCATAAATCAACCGAGTTTCATAGTAACTTGTCACTATAACAAAATGCATATACAATGCAAGAAGAAATAATATGAAGATAATAAATGTAATATTTATTTAATAGCATTTGTGTACATATATCAAGTTAAAACAAAATAAATTACTTCAAAATAAATATATCAAACTATAATATTACCACGGCTAACTATATCACAAACTTAATAATCTTGAGCATTGACTGAAATATTTTGCTAATTAGGTCTCAGGGCTAATTTAACTTATGTTTAATTATATACTAAATACATTTCAGAACAAAAGGAATTTTATTGAATCCAAAATATATTTATTTAATTGACATTACCAATTTTTTTTTATACTTCCACATTGACTAGATGGTAGAACTGCTGTACTAAAATAAAGAAAAAGAAAATTAGTAAATCTCAAATAAAACTCAAAATCATTTTTTTTATAAAATAACTGATATAGCTTTATTTTAACATCGAAACTTTATATTTATAACAGCATACATATGCATATATACATATTTGAGGAAACATGAGAATAATTTTTACTTTGCAAATACTTAATTTTTTTTATCTGTAAACTAAGTATAGAGTTTAACCATAACACTAATAATTTATGTTTATATAAGAACTGTATAAGATTTTATGAAATAGGATAAATATACAAATCAATAAACAAATTGAAGGTATCTTGTTGTATCAATAATCTAAATTATATATGTACTTCTTTAATACATTTCTTTTAAATATTACTTTAAATAAATATCAATTATCAATAGCAAATGACTAAATGATTAAATTAGCAAATAATAAATGAATTCAATGAATGAGGCATTTATTAAAAGTCACTTATACACATATAAGTTCTGAATTCATTGTCCATATAATGAAAATCATCTAAGTAAACATTGAAAAATAACTAAGTAATTTACAGTTACATTGGAAAAGTTTTAGATGACTACAGCATATACATAGCATGTGTGGACTATACTAACTGGCCATATGCTTATGAATTCAAACATTTATAATTACTAAATATTGTTGGCTGGTTTGCAAAATGATTACAAATTGGGCTAACACAAGACACAGACATTCTTATAATCTAAAGAACCAATATAGTTGAGTACATCCTAAAAGAATCCATACTTCAAACAAACTTATCTTGGTATTGCATACTAAAATACCAACATCTTCACCTACTGTGGTGGAAAATTTAAATTAAATCTCATGAGTGATAAATCAAAAGAGGACTCTATAATGCAGTTAGCATAAATATCAAAAGAGTGGTGGCTTCCAAAGTAACACCTACATTTGAGGTAAAAGAAGATGCCTGGACCTTTATGTCTCAGTGCACAAGAAATATATATATATATATATGGAGAGGCTCACCAAAATACAACACACTAAGTATTTAGAAATATGTGATCACCATCACTAGAAATATAAGCACTATCACTCATGGATGAATAACTAATAGGAATGGGAACTTATCCACTCTATCCAGTAACAATATTAACTGTACTAAATAAGGCCTGATATCTTAAAGCTATTCTACTACTAACAATACCAAGATAATAAAAAAAAAAAAAAACAACTCTACAATAATAGACTAAAGTTATTACTATAATTTTAATCTCAATAAATAATAAGTAATGTCTGCACCAACAAATAGGTTTAAAAATCAACTGACTTACATATAATTAAAGATAATGGTTAGCATATGAAATACTGGCACGAATATATATAATGCACACATGTATGAAATATCAAATGTTTTAATTATAAGATTTAATGGATATGAATAAATGTAATCAGGTTGCTAAAATACTAATTGAAGAACTAAGATAATTGTTAAACAATGATATTGCTTATAAATACAGTTTTATAAATCTGTACACTTATACAATTCTTATATGTATTAAATTTAACTTATTGCATTCTAGTTTAAATTGACAAATGAATTTTATTATTTATTATACTTGAATGTCAAAAGCAAAAAAAAATAAATAGATAAATACTATATTTATAATAACACATATTGGCATAGTTTGAGTTACAAAATATCTTTAAAATAAATATGCAAACGTATATATTAAAGTCGACTTTCATTATTCTCAAAATTTTCAATTAAAAAAAAAAAAAAAATTGTAAGCTACATTTCAATTATGTATTCCTTTACAAAGATATATTACATATTGCATAAAATAAAAAATAAGATATAGTTTGTTTCTTTACCTTAATTGCACTAGTGTTTAATAATTAAAAGTTATCTTCAGCACTGACTTTATTTTCTTCATCCTAAAATAGCTTGATAGACATGAATATGTACATATTGCTGATAACGAAGAGATTTACTTCTTGTTATAAAACCATTATTTTTAGCCATTTCCTGAATGCTCTGTTAAATACGTGATGAAATTGAATATGATTTTCGAATCATTAAATAATTTGAAAGTTATAATGAGATACATTATTTAAGTATAATAGCTATTTTAAAACTTTTTGACAAATACCGGTTTATTTTTGAAATCCCATGTTTTACTGAAGTTTCCACTGATGTTAATAATAGGCAAGCCGAAAAGCCAAGCCCCAAAATGATAAAGTTGTAAATTAGCACATCGTTTTTGTGTAGAAATCCTTAATCCAATATTTTTTTAATGATATTTATAAGAGCAATTAAAAAAATAACGACGAACGAA